>JAUIRJ010000164.1:0-42303 GCA_030555515.1 Acutogordius australiensis | reverse complement strand
GCTAAAATTATTTTAAAAGAGTAGCGGAACGGCTAGGAAAAACACGGCGCTTATTAATATTTGGCCCAATCCGGAAAGGCTCAAATTTCTAAGCAAGTCCTTATATTCTGGTCCCAAAAATTACTAAGTAATTAAGAGAATATTTTATAAACAAATAGCCAAGAAATTTACATCTTGCGCCAATATAAATGTAATGGTCAATTCCACCTCAAATCGACAAACTTTTTCCCTTGAAGTCTCAGTTTTGGCTGAAAATTGGTACAATGGTAGGGTCGTAGGGTGCTGATAAAAACCTAAATTTTTTTTGACCGGAAGTGATTTTTGATCGAGATATGAGCAAAAATATTTTTAATTTTTTTGCAAAAAAAAAATTTGAGGCAACTTTGCGCGCATGTATCATCAAAAGTATTGTAGCTAGAGTCATAATTTTTTTTTTATTTTGAAGATCGTAATAAGGGCTACCTTAGATGCAAAAAATATTTAAAAAAAATTTTTTTTAAGTTACCAAAAAATTAAAGTCAAGTTTAGACACAAATAGCTCAAAAAACGTATCTTATTTCTGAAAAATTTATATAATATGGCCCTTAATAATGTTAATAAATATATGATTTAAAAAGTTTGGGACCGGCATGACTTTTTACAAAATTTAAAAAAATCAATTTTTTGCCCTAATTTTGTAACATATTTAGGCCCTTTGCGCTATATTAGAATATGCAAATGTGCCAAATTTGACAGTAATCAAAAAGCAGGACATATGGGCAATTATGTTAGACCATAATAGTTTGATTTAATTGATTACTACTATTATTAAATTTACAATGAAAAGGTGAACCTTAAAACCAAAAAAAGTGAAAATTTTGCCTGTTTTCAAAATCGACTTTCTGGTTAACCAGCCAACCTTTTTTTAATTATTAATATTCATTTTATAGATAAAATATTGCTTAATAACATATAATAGCCCCAGCTTTTTTCATTCGATTTTGACGCTTCTACAATAAAAATACCTAAATTTGCCATAAAACAGCAAATTTTCAGGTGTCAAAAAACTAACGCAGATTGTATTCGTCTGTGCAAGCTTATTTTTTTTATTAATTTTGCATAATTATCTAATAATATCTAGAACCTATATAATCAGTCATAATTTGCCTGTTTAAGTGTTAAAAAAGTAGTATATATGCTATGTATAGAAAATCTTAAAAGAACGAGATAGGTAAATTACAAAAAAAGAAGATTATGAAATTATTCCATTATTTTAATTAAATTTGTAATTTGTTATATTTATTAATACATATTCTTGTGTTAAAATTTGTTAGGAACGCATTTAGTTATAAAAAACTTTTGGTCAATGCCCAAATCCATATGCCTATAGAATAAAGTAACAGTGATATTTCCTCTTTCTCTAATAGGTCTAGTGCGTCTATATTATAAAACTAAGAATTAATTGGAACTAAAATTGTTGGTATTTAAACTTAATTAAGGTCGGTTAGATATATATTGTATGCCTTGTTCTAAATAGCCTTTCAAAAACATATTTGGCATTTGTAAAAATTAGTAATAAAGACTGAATATCTATATTTTATTTATATTAAATTGGGTCTAATATTTAGTCTTAAAATTCATCATTGAAGTTAATTCTGCCCGTTATAATCATTTGAAGTTGTTTAACCCTATAACTGACTTCTTTTATGTATTTATAATATCAAAAAACCATATAACTATGTTTCATAAAATAATTGACTTTTTACGTTTATTTTAAATTTGTTGATAATCATAAAAAAAGAACATCTGTTAAAACGTAATATTTTAAATAGGCCAAATATATTCTTTTTTATTTTTTTTATCAGACTTAACGTTGTTGAGGCTGTTTTATTTAAAAACTATTGAACAAAGGAAAAAAATAAATTTTTACAAATTTTTTAACCTTATTATTTTTTCTAAAATCCTCCCAAAATTTTTTTTATACAATAAATTTAACAAATTTTTTGAATTTTGCCGAGGATAAATATTGAATATTATGTACAATTTTTAATATTGTTCATCAAACTTAAAGAACTAGTAAAAGTTAACAAATATAAGCATACAAATTTTAACTTTTAATTTTTTACACCTTAAAATTTTAAAAAACTTGGCAAACTTTTGTTTTTATTTCATAAAAAGCTATGGGTACGTTAAAAAATGTTGGGGGAAATTTATGTTAGGGCACGTGCAAAGTGACTTTATGAATTTTCTTAAAAAAATGAAAAAAATAAAAATCTTACGTTATTCAATTGGGATGTAAAAAAAGCGTTCAAAGTTGGAAAAAAGAAATATTTTTTTTTAAAATTTTATAAATTTCAAAAAAATTTTTTTTATTATAATTAAATAATATAATTTTTTAAGATAAATCTTGAGCAATTCAATTAAAAACATGAATATGCTTGGTATATATTAAATTAAATATATAATAATTTTAGATAAATTTAATTGTATTGCTGGAAATCCATATATTTTGAAGGAATTAATAATTGATTGATGCTATACAAATCAGATATTGATGATTGTATATTACCCATTCTCTTATATATTCTCTCTAAAAAATCAAAGGGTAAAAAAACATGCATTAATTAGGCTTTAATTTTATTTTAAATTCAATGCAACAAATATGTTATTTAATTGTGATTCAGCCTATGTATGATTTTTATTCCAATTGGGGGATAAATTTTTCAAATTTATGTATTGCCTTTAGGTAGGATGGTAGATGTAAATATAATATATCCAAATTTTTAAAAACTTGAAAAATAATAAAATAATAAAACTCACTTTCAACATGGTCTAATGATGGTTTTTAATAATTATTTTTTAATTATATTTTTTTATGTCTTACAGAGAGAACAGTCTATTTTTATTGTACAAAGAGTAGATGCAATTCCAGATAAGTTTAAAGAAATGTTTCATCTAAAATATGAAACTTATCAATATATTGAATCATCTGCCTGACAGAATACAACGGAAAATTAAAAATTATGTACCTTTGAATCGGAAACTAATAATAACAATCATGTATAATTTTTTTTTTAATTTATATTTAAATAGTTATTAAATATATATAAAACAGTTGACCTAATTTTTAAATATCAATTAATTACAGACATCAACCTTTTTCTGAACCTTTTGCCGTCTTTTTATTTAATCTTTGAGCTTACTATTAATATTTTTTTAGAAAAATGTTGAAATTGAAAAGAAAAAAAAACCAAAAAAATTAATTTTATAATTATGACACTTAAAATCTAACCTCAAATATTATTTTAATTGAAAATCGATAATCAATAAGGAAATATAAAATGTTTCTTTAATTATATTATATAAATTAATATATTATCATATACATTTTATAATTTTCATATTATAGTTATATGGTGACAGGCACAAGCTACTCAAAACTGGGGATAATGTGTAAATTAGGCAAATCAACGATAGCTTATATTATATCACAAACTACTATTGATATGTTTGAAGCATTTCATGAAAAACATATATTTAATAAATATTATATATATATTAAAATGTCAAGAAATGTTTTTATGTATTTTTTGGTTTTTAAAATGATATGTGTTGCATACTTTTTTTTTAACAATGCTATACTTTTATAAATAAATTAATTTAATGTGAAATAAATATTATTTAATTAAAAATGAGACATGATATTTATAAATACTAGCAGTTTAATTATGACTAGATAGTGCACTTTAAGAATGTAAAATTAAATTTTTACCATCGATAAACAAAAACGCATAGGTGATGATGTGTGATAAATGCTTGAACAACTTTTCAAAAAATTAATTAAATGCTTCAAAAATATTAAAAACATATATTGTAAAAAAAGGTTGAGCACATAGAAGGTATGCTAACACATTAATTTAAGAAATAAATTATAAATTTATAAAAAATATAGATAAAATAGAAATATAAGTACGTTTAAATAATGATGACAAATTTTTAAAAAACTAATCATAACAATATATTATAAAAGATAAAATATGCTGACTCAAAAAAAAATAATTACAATAGAAAGCACATTTAAAGTATGTTAAAAAAAATAAATACATGACCATATTTAAAATAAAAAGTAAAGTATTTCAATTATAAAAGAAGAAACATATTAAATATTACATATAACAGTTAATATAAGTTAAATGCATAATTATTTTGCAATTATGTTCAAAATTTTATACATGTAAAAAGACTTAAATGTGTATTGACATTAGCCTTTGTAACTCCTCAAAAAAACATTTTTTTAAAAGATTGGCTCCATCTGGAGGAAGGCTATTTATGTCAGCTTTTAAACATAAGACAAAGTCAGATATACCATATTTATCACCATTTTTAATGAGTATTTCATCTTTTTTTCATTTCACGATAAGCTATAAGAATAAAAAAATATATATTTTTGAAAAGTTTTAATAATTAATTTTAAATTAAAAATACTTTTATGAGTTTGAGATGTTTGATCCTTGGCTGTCCTCTATCTCTTTATCAATCATTGAATGTTTATGTTCAAAATCAACCTTTTAAGAGTTAGTGATTAAATAAATACTTTTTTTTCATTTAATACTAAGGTTGAACTTACATTAGAATAAATTTTTTTAAAATTTAATTAAAATATTATAGATTTTCATTTCTTCAGTGGTGAGTATATTTGGTCTTCTTTTTCAAGTATATACTCTTTGCTATATCACCACTTACTTGATACTTTGCGCCAATTTCATTCCATAATTTTAGTTTTAATTGCCTATTTGAATAGGCTACGCAGCCTTTGTCCCACAAGGCTTCATGTTCCATGGCTTCGGCAAATAAAGAAATTTGATCCATATTTCGTCTTTCAATTGAGTCGATACGCTTCGTACGTATAACCAAGTCCGAAACTCAAATCAAAATTTAATGGTAAATTCAAACCAAATAGGCAACTTTTTCGATTATACATAATCGAAAAACGCACTTTGAACTCAAAAAATAAAAAAAAAAAAATTTCAAAAAAATCAAAAAAAACCAAAAAAAGAAAACCTACTTTGCACGTGCCCTTATATAGCGATGTTTTATGTATAAAATGCAATTTTAAATTATTAAATTGGTTTGGTAGTGACCCAGAAAGTCGGCTTTGAAGATAGGAGTAAAATACTGAAAATTACCAATTTTTTTTATCTGAAGTTCCCCTTTTCTTTCCAAAATTGACAATAGTATGAATCAAATAAATAAAACTGTTATGGCCTAACATAATTGCCCCTATGTCTAACTTCTTATATATAATCAAATTTGGCACTTTTAAATATTTTAATATAGTGCAGGGAGCAAATTTTTGTCTAAAAATCAAATAAAAAATTATTTTTTTGAATTTTGTAAAAAAAAGTCATGTCGGTCCTAGACTTTTGAGTTCAAATATTTATAAAGAATATTAAGGAGTTATATTTTAGCAATTTTTCATGAAATTTAAAAAAATGCTTTTTTAGTTATTTTAAACTGAATATTCTTCATAAAGTTGTAAAATTTTAAAATAAATTTTTTAAAATAATAAACACGTGCAAGATAACCCTTATAGTTCACTTCAAAATAAAAAAAAATTACGTCTCTAGCTATAATACTTTTTGACTTACAACCTCCCAAAGTTGCATCAAATGTGAAATTTCACCTTGGATTTTTTTTTTCTTTTGCCCCTATCTCCGTCAAAAATCACTTCCGGTCAAAAAAAATTTCCAGATTATGAGATACCCATAGATACTACCTTCATGCAAAATTTCAGCCTAATCAAAAGGGGTACCCTTCCCGGACTTGTTGGATTGAGGTGGAATTGACCTAATGTTTTTAAATTAAAATAAATTTTTTTTTATTTTATTTAAAATATTAAATATATTGTCCTGCTACACTCTAATTTTTAAAAAATGTTATAACTTTATTTTAATAGGTATAGTATAATGTGCTAATATTTAAGTTTTTTTTAATTTGCATTTTTTTGAAGAAAATAACTATAAAAACTTATTTATGACTACAGTAATATTTTAATAATTTTCTTGCCATTGATAAACTTGTTATAATTCTATTCTAGGAAATTTTTTGTCAAGTCTTATTCAATTTGTTTTTAAAAATATAACAACACACATCTGATTATTGTATATGCACGAATGAAAATCAAGAGACACAAGCATTCGAAGAAAATTATCAAATTTTACAGACATAATTATAATTTTAAAGAACCTTTCCAAATATTAGTGGATGGAACATTTTGTCAGGCAGCTCTCACAAGCCATATTAATATAGAAGAACAAATAAATAAATATTTGAATAGTTCAATCAACTTATATACCACATCTTGTGTATTACATGAACTTAATTTATTAGGTATAATTCGTTTTTTTTATAAATTTCCTTATATATAATTTAAAATAATTTTTGTTAGGTAAGCCTGTCTATGGAGCTTTTCATATAGCTAAGCAATATAAATTGAAACATTGTGACCACTTAGATAAACCAATACATGCTAATAAATGCCTTTTAAGTATGGTTAAAAAGGGTAACCCTGCTCATTATTGGTTGGCCTCACAAGTAAACATTTCTGTGTTAATCAATAGGATCCTGTAATAAGGAACAAGCTAATTAGCTATGTTGCTGTACCAACCTTTTATATAAGTCATAAAACTGTATACCTGGTTAAACCTAATGATGCAACAACAAAGAAAGCAAACATGGCAATTACACAAAAATTATTTTAATAATAAATATTTAATGCACAAATTTTAATTGCTTATTATAAATAAAAATTTTCTATTTGCAGATATTTTTTGGTTGTCAAAGGTCTTAAATTAACACTAACAAAAATAATCATTTATTTAAAAATATTAAATAATAGTATATTACCACATAGCAGATCTAATAAAAAAATGGCAATTTTTAAAAAGTACTTATTTAAAATTTGGTAATATTGAAAAAGTGAGTGCATATAGGGCAATAAGGAATGTTGTTGAAAATATGAATGCAGATCCTATTAAAATTTTGCCAATAATATTGCTCATATTTTTTCCTGTAGTTATGTCAAAAGGCAAAAATTCTAAAGAAATTAAAGGTAAACTACTATTTTCATAATAGGAAGCTACATTCTCTTTTGTCTCTTCCCCACTTTGTCTTTCTAAAACTTTCTCTTGTGTTGCTTCTTCTAGAAATGAAGTGGTTGTTTCTTCAGATTCTTCTTTAAGATGGTTATTAGTGTTTCCATTGGCTATTGTTATTGTATCACTATTCCAATCAATGTGTGTATTATTGATGGCTTCAAATCTATATTAGTAGATGAAAATTACAATCTTGGCAAATTATTGTTATTAGTGTTAAAACTAAAAAATCAATGGTTGAGGTCTTTTAGCTTAATACTAAAATAATAGTTTAAAAAAACTTAAATAATAATGAGATATCAAAAAATTATTATGTCTTAGTAATAAATTTAGTAATAAATTTAAAAAGTAAAAGTTTTTGATTGATTAGCCGCCAAATATACTATATATTTTATATTTTTGGCACATCCACTTTTGACATTTACTCTTTATCGGTTGTTCATTATTAAATGTTATTAGTAAACTCGTTCCAATTTATCCGCACTATAAAAATTTGTCTTAGTTACAATTTACCACCTAAAATGTGCTGTAATAAATTATAAAATGTTAAAATTTTGTGCTTTTACAACTTTGTTTGATTTATGTTAACTAGTTATATTTAAAACTCCAAGATGCCAATACACACAGTATATAAACCATGAATTTAATCGGCACCAGATCATAATATCACTTTTAGTAAATTTTACTTTTCCACACTCATTTAATTTTTACGCCTTATCGTGATATCAGTTCTTACCCACATTACATTTTCTTATAAATTTTTCCTGAATATTTGGTGTTCTCACGATCGATATTAATTCATAGAATTCTAGATAAAAAAATAAAATAGGTAACCACATATATTTTATTTTATTTCTCTTATTTTTGCTAGCTTTAATAGTGCGTGACAGCAGAATAATTATAATTAAAATATTAATCAACTCGTTGTAATGTTCAACGACAAAAAATATTGCTTGGATATTGGAGTACTTTTGAAAGAACCCTATTTGGTAGCCCTTTTAGTTTTTGTAACAATCGTTTATTTGAAATTATTTAAGATGGACCAGCTCGTAAGAGTGAGCCATTTCAGGAACAGGTATAATAGGCCATATAATACTTATAGGCCATACCAAAGCTATAGTTCAGGTCCAGGTGGTAGATGCACTTGTAGGTCACAAGGACCACAAGCGCAGCAAGGTCAAGGTCAATAGCAATTAGTCAAGAAATTATCTCCTGAACAAGTTATAATTATTAACCAAAATAAATATAATATCTTATTTGATACGGGAGCCGCAGTATCCCTAATTAGTTTAAAAACTTTTAAAAAAATATTTCCATATTCAAAAATTAATAATTGTAATCAAACCTTCAAGACTGTTTCAGGTGATAGTTTTAGACCTTTAGGGTTTATAAATGTAAATATTTACATAAATAATTTATCTTCAACAACGAAATTTTATATTGTAGATTTTGAAACAGTAATAATTATAGGATGGCCAATTATCCATTTTTTATTTCAGAATAATTTTCTAAATTTTATAGATTTTAAAAAGGTTAATATAGAATTAAATCAATTTCATTTTAAGGACATTACAAGTACAGAAGCAAATGATTTTATTAAAAACTGTTTAATTGATTTTAAGGATTTATTTGAAGGATTAGGATTATTAAAAGGGATAAAATTTAGTTTACCAATTTTACCGGACGCCAGACCTATTTTCTCCCTTGTCGCAGAATTCCATTCGCTTGGTTGGATGAAGTAAAATCAATTTTATTAGATTGGCAAAATTTAGGCGTACTTAGACCAGTTGAATATAGTAGTTGGGCAACTCCTTTAGTACCCATCCAAAAAAAAATAAAAAGTTACGCATTTGCGCAGATTTTAGGTTAACAGTTAATAAATTTTTAGAAAAAGTAACCTACCCGTTGCCTAGGTTTGATGAAATAATTTCGCGTTTTGATGGAGCTAGATTTTTTAGTAAACTTGATTTTTCACAAGCCTATCTTCAATTAGCATTAACAGAAGAAAGCGTCAACGTTTTGACAATAAATACGCACTTAGGTCTTTTTCAATTTTTACGACTACCCTTTGGTCTCAGCATCGGCCCAAATTTTTCAAAGGGCAATGTCGCTGATATTCGGAGACCTAGAAGGTGTTTTTGCCTATCTAGATGACATACTTATTATTGGACGAACGAGAACACAATGCAAGACTTTCTATCGCATTAGGTCGCATCAAGGAAAAGGGGATGAGATTAGGCCAAAACAAATGCTCATTTCTTTTGGAAAAAATAAGTTATTTAGGACATGAGATTAGTGCACAAGGCATCAGACCTTTACCTCAAAAGACCGAAGCGTTGATGAAAATGAGAGATCCTAACAATAAAGCAGAACTTTTCTCAATACTCGGTAGTTAAGGTTATTACCAGAGATGTAAAAAATGCCCCGAGTGCTTTTTTCTCATAGCACCGGTGCTAAAAGCACAGGGCAATTATTATTTTTTGCCCATTCGGTGCTAAAAGCACAGGGCATTTATTACTTTTTGCCCCTTCGGTGCTATAAGCACCGGGGCATTTCTATTACTTTTGCCCTTTAACCAAAAGCACCAAGGCACTTTGCTCCTTCGGTGCTAAAAGCCCCAGGGCATTATTACTTTTTATATTTTTGGGGCTTAAAGCACCGGTGCAATATAATTTTATAAATTTTGGGGCCTAATGCACCGGGGCATTTATTATTGTGTGTTTTTTGCCCTTCGTGTTTTTTACGGATTGGCTGGGTGTTACGCCGAAAATCTATATTTTGTTTAATAAATAGCTTGATTTATTATTAAAATGCTCACTGCTTATATACCAAAACTATTTTATGCATGATATTTTTATATTATTCATTTAATAATAAAGTTAAAAATCCGCCATCTATAATTTATAATTATGTTACGATTAATTTTGATTATTTAAGCATATATACCTTGGGGCAGCGGAGTTGGGGCTGTGCTTATAAATTAAAAGCCCAGAATTTTTTTTTCTTTTTGTTAAAAAGTTACTTAATACCAGATTTTATGTTTTGAAAGTGCAAAAAACTTATTTTTTCACATTTGTTTGCCCCGGGGCAGCACCGGGGCAAATCAACCTTAGGGGCAAAATAACCTCGGGCAATAGAAAATTTTAATCCCCAAATTTTTTTTCTTAAAATTTTCTAAAAACATACTTAAAACGCAAATTTAAACTCTAAAAGTGCAAAGTGCAACTTTTAAAATTTGTTTGCCCTGGGGCAGCACCGGGGCAATTTAGCTTTGGGGCAAAATTGAAAAATTTTGAGCCACAAAAATTTTTTTCTTCAAATTGTCTAAAAGTTACTTAAAACGCGATTTTAGGTTTCAAAAGTGCAAAAACCTGCTATTTTTAAAATTTGTTTGCCCCGGGGCAGCACCAGGGCAATTTAGCTTTGGGGCAAAATTGAAAAATTTTGAGCCCCAAAAATTTTTTTTTTAAAAATGTCTACAAGTTACTTAAAACCCGATTTTAGGTTTCAAAAGTGCAAAATACCTGCTATTTCTAAAATTTGTTTGCCCCGGGGCAGCACCGGGGCAATTTAGCTCTGGGGCGAAATTGAAAAATTTTTAGCCCCAAAAATTTTTTTTTTAAAAATGTCTAAAAGTTACTTAAAACCAGATTTTAGGTTTCAAAAGTGCATAAAACCCGCTATTTTTAAAATTTGTTTGCCCCGGGGCAGCACGCGTGCTAAAATCTTTGGGGCTCAAGATGCGTGTGCTTGGGGCAAAATTGAACAACACTGGTTATTACCACAGGTATCCTAGAGTACAAAAATTTCGGCACTACTTTACAATCTCTGTAAAAGAATGTCAGTTTTAGCAAAAGTTTACAGTTAGTATAACTAATCAGTTTCCATTATATTTTTCGGAAATTTTCGAACATATTCGTGATGGTATAAACTATTAATAAAGATATACAACCCACATGGACAATTTTTCACAATAGTTGTTCATATTCAATTAAATTCGCCCAATTATGTTTGGCAAGTTTCCAATTTTTTTTCAGCTAATGACGCTCGCCATGCTATTAAAGCGTTGCGTCATACGCTAAGATTTTTGGAAATAATATTAAAACCCAAGTTTTTTTTTATTTTAAAGGGTTCACGTACAATATAAAAATTCAAAAGAATTATTTAAGTAATGGCATGATAATAAGAAAGATTACCCCAATCCAAATACTGCAATATTAATAAAATGTCTTATAAGGTCAAAATAATTTTTAGCAGTGGACAGGGAAGCATAAATGCATATATAATAAGATAGATTCCTTACGGATTAAAAATGTGAATAACGCCTATTGTACGTAGTTTAAACATAAAACTTTATTTTTCAATTTTTCTTAATTATCAAGCATAAAGAACCGTGACATTTTGTCCGAAGTTGGCAGGTGGACAGTCCAGAGTGTTTAGTACGATATTTTTCCTTTTAAATGTAGCTTATTTAAACCAACGTCATTATGCCCAAAGTTTTTATTTCCCGCTTGACGGTGATATACCCGCTATGTCGGAAGAATTAAGTCGGCATATTAAATAATTATAATTAAAATTAGCCACATATATTTTAAAACTAGGGTTACGTTGGAAGCATAATTTATAAAAATATTTCAAACGTTAAACCTTTGTATGATTAGAATCAGAAAGTTCTTGATAATTAAAAGTTAATGTTAATGTAAAAATTTCAAACCTTAAAACAAAACTTGCAATGCTCACGTATGGATAGTTATTAACCGATGGACAATCAAAACGGTAACCACAAAGCTAGACCTCAAGACTATGGGAATACCTGATTATGGCTACGATAGAAACAATCATGAACAGACTTAATCGACTGCGCACAATCACACTAATTTTCTATAATTGAAACAGATAGCTTACGCTATACTTTTTGTATAGGGTAAGGTGTCTTAGTAATAAATTTAGTAATAAATTTAAAAAGTAAAAGTTTTTGATTGATTAGCCGCCAAATATACCATATATTTTATATTTTTGGCACATCCACTTTTGACATTTACTCTTTATCGGTTGTTCATTATTAAATGTTATTAGTAAACTTGTTCCAATTTATCCGCACTATAAAAATTTGTCTTAGTTACAATTTACCACCTAAAATGTGCTGTAATAAATTTTAAAATGTTAAAATTTTGTGCTTTTACAACTTTGTTTGATTTATGTTAACTAGTTATATTTATCACTCCAAGATGCCAATGCAAACAGTATATAAACCATGAATTTAATCAGCACCAGATCATAATATCACTTTTAGTAAATTTTACTTTTCCACACTCATTTAATTTTTACGCCTTATCGTGATATCAGTTCTTACCCACATTACATTTTCTTATAAATTTTTCCTGAATATATTAAAACCTCACACAAGCAAAAAAAAAAAACAAATTAAGTTAAGCTTTTTTCTCACTTAGAATCTAAATTTAAATGGCTTTGATGGTTTAAAGGTCCAAATAAATATTATTGCCATTTATTAATTGAGGAAGGTTATAAAAAGTTTAAAATTTTGTTCTCCTGACAAATCAACACAAAAAGCTGTTAAAGGCAGGCTTGGTATAAAAAAATCCAGCCCTTATGAAAATTTTTTAAGGGCTTTTTTATAAAAAAAAGCCCACGGTTAAAGTGCCAAAAGGATAAAATATGCGATTTTTTTTGTAAAAAAGGGCCATTTTAAAAAGCCTCATTTTTTTAACGCTATTTTACTAAAGGGTTTTTTAACACAAGCAAAAAAAAGTCAGAAAAAATAACTTAAAAATTAAAATAAACTGATTCATATGAAGGCTCTATATCGAAAAAATGGCCATTTCTAACCAAATAGATATTTTGCGACTTCGAGAATACCCTAAAGAAAAAAAATATAAGATTTTTTTTATATTAAAATCACTTGTAACTAATATTTTTTATCTCAAATTATAATAAAATTTTTCATTATATCAAGCTCTTACATCAACAATGAGATTACACAGAATATTTGACACTTCAACCTAAATAGGGCACGATATATTATCGGTGATTGAAAATATTATTTGAAGTTGGAATTTAGCTGGTGAATATATTAATCAAGTTAGTTTTGTTTTTATAATCTTATTGCTTTTTTTTACATTTTTTCGAGGGTTACCAATGTTAATAGCTGATTTATGAAGTCTGATTAGAAAAAACGGTAAACGTATTTGAAAATTCCTAAGATGGCTGGTTTCTCTGTAGTTAGCTTATAACTCAAAAATTTGTTAACCTGTGCAGGGCAAACTATTTTTTTTTTATTTAAAAAATTAAATAAAAAAATAGGGTTTTTGCTTTTAAAATGACATATATAAAATACAAAGTTTTTTACGTTAACCTTTTTCATTGTTGATTTTTTCATAAAATTAAAAAAAAAATAAAAGTTTAGCCAAAAAATGACCTTTTTTCTATCTCTGTTTAAATAAAAAATCAGGCTTTTTCCTTGGAATTTTTTTAATATCTATTTTTGGGTAGCTATTTTTTTCCTCTAAGATTACGGACATTTGCAGCACAGGTTTAGGGTTCGTTTTATTTTTGATAAATTTTGTATATTAACAAAGTGTTAAAAGCTAATTTTTTTTGATATGGTTTAGGTCCATGAAAGCTGAATGAATATCAGAGGCGAAGCCAAGGGTAAAGCAAACCTGGCATGGGCCTTTTCCGGGCTTTCATTTTTAACTTATTTTGACCAAATTTGCCTGGCGCGCCCCATTCCCAAAGGCAATTAGGCTCATGTTAGCCGCTTTTTACATTTAACAATCGCCGGCCGCCTCTAAGCTCGCTCACACCTCCGAGCCACCTTCATCCATATTGAAAATTCGCAGTGGTTAAAAACAACAACAACAACAACAACAATCGCCGGGCTTTTAAAGGGAAAAATCGCATTTATTTTAGCTAATCTCCTATCCCTGACTCTATGACCCTAACAAACGATGAAAGTTTAATTCCTAGCATTTAATAAGGCCATAATTGGATGATATCATCACATTACTAAGGTTAATATTTTGACGCACAGTATTTGATAATATTACACCAAATTATTGCTTGTATAAATCCGTCTGTTTTTAAACCGGATTGGGCCAATAATAAACCGGGCCGACCCGTAAATTGAGTGGGACAACGACTAGCATGGCTTGGTTTAGCCTCCTTAACCCGCGAGAGATAAGTGAAAAATTAATAACACTTATGTTACAATATTGTCCGTGCTAAACCCACTTTTAAACCTATATAACTTCAGGAATTTTATAAGGAATTAGTTTTTTTTATTATTTAAAAAAAAGGTATACCTTCATTCTAAATTAATAGTTATCATTAATAAATAGTAAATTTTATTTAGCTCATATAAAACAAGATAAAAATTAGAAAAATTAAAATTTTTTATTTTTCTGTGCTATATTTATAATAAAAAAATATATTTTTGGCTATTACTAATCAAGAAAACTAGATATTATATATATAAAAATAAAATTATAATATTAACATATAATAAACCTTTGTCATATCTCTTAATTTTAAGAAACAACCTATAAAAAATAAGGTTGCAATTTATTTAATATAAATTATTATCATGGCTTTATCATGGTTTTCCACATTAAAATTTTTTAACATTTACAAGACTTGGACCAAAATTTTAGTCCTAAAATTTTATATAATAAAAAGGTTACAAAAAATGTTTTTAGGCTGCCCGCCCCCCTTTTATAAAATTGGCTATGGCTCTGCCGAATAATATTTTGGCTTGATATATATTATTTATTTTTTAAAAAAATATGACAAAATAGAAAAATATTTAAAATTTTTTAAATATGACTTTGGTGCTTTAATTAAAGTTGAATTAATCGGATAGCTCAATGGCGAACATTCCTGTCTTAAACGCAAACGGTTGGGAGTTCGAATCCGTGCATAGGCGTCTTTTTTTTTAAAAAAATTGAACACATACGCAACTATAAAGGTGCTGTGTGTCTTGCTAAGGCAGTAAGCCCAAAACAATGAACCTAAAAAAGAGGCTTAAAATTTAGGTCGCCAGCGTGCGAGCAAATCTTTCTATTTAACGCGTCGGCATTATTAAGTGCTTTGCTCGGGTTAAAGGCTGTAATCGGGTTTAGCGCCTTTATATGGGGCAAGGTAGGAAACCTAAAACCCAATGGGTTTTAATGTTTGTTAATTGCGGCAAAGCAGGCTGACTATAAATTGAATTGATCACCTTACTACCCTTGATTATCGGTTATAAAATTTAACTAAAAACCAAATTTTACATTAAACTAATGATATAAATTTAAAAAATAGTTTTTTTGACCTTTTGCGAATATAGGCGAGCAGAATTAAAACCTCAAGGACCATTATCATGAGGATGTTGGCGAGTGATAAAAGTGTCATCCTAACTAGAAATTCATTTTGCGAAAGCCTGTATTGAGCTTGTAAGATTTCCCATCTATCCATCATACAGCTTCGAATAAATCAAGTTAATAGGATTGCCAATAATTATTATTTTAATTTGAAAATGAGATATTTTAAATTTCAAAATTTTTCTAATCAATACAGTCACTTTTTTTTGGAATCGCCGTTTTAAATTAGAAAATAATTGAACTAGTATTGGAAATTTGATATGTTTAAGTTAATTTAATAAAAAAAAAATCATCATATTAAATTTGTGGACTATGAGAAGTTTCATTGATTGATTTTGTGCAACGTATAAATATATCGATATTCTATTTTAAGTTCGTCTCTTTCAACGGTACCAAGGGGACATTAACCAACAATTTATATTTACAGACTATTATTAACCGATCAATACAATCGTAATTGATAGGGGAACGGATTAAGTTTTTATTGTCATTGTTTTAAAGTTGTAATTAGTTATGACGTAAGGTTGCCCTAGTTTGCGCTTTTTTTATATATTATGAAACATTTAATATATTAGAAATTGTAATATATTTAATTCAAAACTTCAATGAAAAATTGATTAAAAACAGCGCTTCATAAAACGGTGGAAGATGTCCAGCCCCGCTAAACAAAATGATGAATCGGATTGTGTTGAAATTGTTGAATTTTGTTATTTGATACCACGCGAGGTAATTCAATATACTATCTCAATGTAAACTGATTCGAACATCTCCTGTACGTTTAAAAAATCCTACAAATCCGAAATTAAAACTAAATACGGTTGCACTTTCATGTAGATTTTTAATAATAATAGCGCTAATATGTTCAATAGGATCGATCGCAAACAAAAGGTTGCCACCCTGAAATCAAAAATGTCAATAACTTTGTAAAAAAAACTTCCGTATTAGTGGGCGGCCTTAATCAAAAATTATATGAGGGGACCAAATAATGTTAATTCGGTCTCCGACACATGAACTTCCATGTGTTGATAAAAATCTTGTCTAAAAAAACTTTGTGATTGTGTACGACCATAAGATGACTTCTAATCAAGGGATTTTAAGTTGGCACAATGGCATGCACACGTACTTACCTTTGTATGTTAAATTAATACCAAATGAGTAGGGTTAATCTTAATTTTTAACCTCTGCACAAAAAGATGTAATTAATATCGGTCTGTTAACTATTGGGAATAAGGAGATGATATCAGCAACCCATGTTATCAACCTCCCCCAGCACCTTCTACTCAAATAAAGCAGGCATCTGACTAAGCAAGTTCAAGCTATCCTGCTAAAAACTCGGAAATAATAAAAAAATGACATTTCAAGTAATGTAATTAGCACACTAAAAATATACAATTTTGTCGAAATCTTTTATTTGATAGGCACGACGTTCTTTTATTTAATGTTTGCGCGCCGTGGATAAAATGTGATAAACCATCCTTATGCCAGCAAAATTAACTCTTCAAATTTAGCCAAAATGCAACAAAAAACCCTTAGAATACTTCAAAAGCGCTAGCAATGAAGCAAAAGCTGCATTTTCCGAGAAGTTTTGGCGCTGATAAAAGAATCGCCATAAACACTTAAGGTATAAAAAAATTCTAAAGTTTTGACAAACCACAAAGTAAATTAGTTGACTACCCAAACCCCAAATAAAACACCAAAATTAGTGGTGGGGCTAGGGGAACCAATAAGACTGAGGTTGCTCTTTCTCAGGAAATACTTATGGCGCTGTTAAAATAAATTCGTAACCACGGAGTGAAACAATCAAATCTATAAAAAAAAATGCCCATTACATTTGGTTGATAATGTCTTCTACCTAAATTACTTTTTAAATTTGTTATAAATACCTATATTAAAATTTTAAGTAAACTATTTTGGCTTATCAACTAGGTTTAATCGGCCAGGCAGATAGCTAAAAAAAAGTTCGACGCACTGCAAACAGAAAAGGATGAGGCCCTAATACCAAGAAAGCTGGATCTAAACGTAAAAAGAGAACTTATATATTCTTAAATGATCTTGTTTTAAAAAATTTATACCTTTAGTTTAATTTATCTAACATTTTGTTTTGATCTTGAAAAGTTACCGGCCCTAAATTTCACTATTTCACAAAAAAGTGCAGACCTGGCAAGATTCAGCTAGACCGTATTTTTCATCAGTCATCGGTCAGATAAAAATTATTTTGACTAGGAGTTTAATATCTTTAACCGGTGGAAAATTCACAAAGTTTGTAAACATATACTACATGTATTATAATGTTAGATGTTTAAACAACCTTTTTTCAACTTAAATAAGATTTGTTAGCAATGTTTTTTACGTTTTGTATATATAATAATTTATTTATATTCACATCCATCATAGTTACAAAAACATTAATACAAGTATAAATTAATATAAAATATAAAATAAATAAAAATGGGTTAAAAATTTTTTTTTCAAATGTGCTGTCATTTAAAAATTTGCCGTCTTTAAAAAATAAAAATACCAAATCTAAGGTTTGCTGTATGTTTTAAAATTTTATTTATATTAAAATCTTGCATTATTTGACACATACCATGTAATAATAAAATAAAAAAGTGGTAGGGCACGTGCAAAGTGAGTTATTATTTTCGTAAAATTTGCAAAATTTTATTTTGTAATAAAACACAAATTTTTAAAGTTGCCAAATTTAATATATGCACATAAAATGCTTTTTCTGAAATTAAAGATTTTTAAAAATTTTGTAAAAAAAAATTTTTTAAATTTTTAAAATTTTACGAAAATAAAAACTCACTTTGCACCGTGCCCTTAGGAAAAAACTCCAAAAAAAAATAATTAGGCATAGCTATAGATACAAAATTAAATTAATTGAGTATCAAAATAAAATACAACAAACATGGATGGGAATGTTCAAAGAAGATAGTGATGCATAAATTGGCAAATTTAATTAAATTTACATATATTTATAAAAATTTTGATTTCGAAGGACACCTAAATGGCAAAATATTAATTGAAAACTAAAAATGGATTTGTGTTTTGACGATTGAGAGATTTAACGGGCTCTATCGATCCATTTTTTGGAAGATCAAAAGTATGAGCTAAAATAAAATATACATACATATATAGGAAATTCGTAATCAGCCAAAATATATAATATTAATCTCGAAATAAAAGAATGTTATTAGGAGGATTAGATATTGGTGTAATCTTTGCAGGTTATTAAGACACATAAATTATAACGTGTATTTAACTCTATTTGAAACCTTTAAGGAGAATTAGGCAAATTTTTATAATTTGATTCGTTTCCCACTAATTGCATTAAAAGTTAAGTGATTTTGCTAATGTGGTAAATAAGACACGTTCGAAATAAACATTTTTAATAAATATAGAAATTTTATTTTACAAAAAACACCTTTTTACCAGATGTAGTTATAAAATGCTAAAATAACAAATTTTCAAAAATAAATCTCAAATTTCCGAGATTATAATTTAAACCTACTTTAAACGTGCCCTTAGTTTATTGAAAATACAGTTGACCGTATATCATTCATTCATTGACAAAAAGAAAAATGTAAAAGAATACCTTTCTTAAGGCCAGAAGTCAGGATGGAAGAAGATTGTTGCTGATTTAGAAAGGTCTTATTAAATATAGGTGAACTGGCCTCGGTGAGTGGAAGGAGCTTGTGAGATTCGAGAAAAGGGTTTCGCGTGGAGTAGGATCCTAAATTCGAATAAAAATAATAAGTTAAATTAAATAAAAATAATCAATTTTTTTATATTGTCAAATTTATATGAAAAGATCCTAATTCAAAAATTTGTGGTATACCAATTTTAAGTTTGCATCTTTTACACCTTAAAATTTTGAAAATTTTGTTTTTATTTTATAAATGAGTATGTTAAAAAATGTTGGGGAAAATCCTGTTATAAAGCGATGTTTTATGTAAAAAATGCATTTCTAAATTTAAAAATTGAATCGGTAGTTTTTTAAAAAGTCGGCTTTGAAGTTAGGAGTAAATTACTGAAAAAAAACCGATGTGCTCTCTTCTTTTTTAAATAAATAATAATATTAATCAAATAGTAAAATTGTTATAGCCTAACATAATTGCCCTTATGTCTAACTTCTTAAAATCAAATTCGGCACTTTTGAATATTTTAATATAGTGCAGGAAGCATATTTATGTTTCAAAACTGAAAAAAAAAATTTTAAATTTTTGAGTTTTTTAAAAAGTCATGTTAATCCCAAACTTTTGAACAATTATAAAGATTAAAGGTGTATATTTATTACCAATTTTTTAAGAAATTTAACAAAACGTTTTTTTAGTTAAGTTGTGACGTTCTAAAATACTTTTTGACTTATAGCCTCCCAAAGTTGCATCAAATGTGAAATTCACCTTGCGATTTTTTTTCCTTTTGCCCTTATCTCCGTCAAAAATCACTTCCGGTCAAAAAAAATTCCAAATTATGAGACACCCTTAGATACTACCTGCGTGCAAAATTTCAGCCAAATCTAAAAAGGTGACCCTCCCGGACTTGTTAGATTAAGGTGAAATTGTAAAAAATATTCAAATCAAAATTCAGGTGCATTTAATTATATGAATTTTTTCCAGCCCGACCTCCCTAAATTTTTTTAAGGTCCATTTGAAATAAATGGCCCACCCGACTGCAAATATACACAAACCACGCGTTTAATGATGCATCAATCCATTAGATCTGGATTAGACTTGTGCTAGGTTAAGGATGAGTTGGAGTTAGGTGTGAGTTATGTAAAAATTAGTAAATATTTAACTTAGTTTGGGTTAGATTAAAGGTTAGTATCAGATCTAAAACTATACTAAATTTGCCTACAAGCCAAAATAACATACAAGCAGTCAAAAACAGAATTTGATTGTAGAATTTCCACCCGACCAAAATTAAAGAAAAACGTTAGTTACCCATATCAAATATAAATTTTATGTTAAAATAAAACTTAGATTTAGCCTCAGAGTATTATATACATTTGAAATTATTTCTAGATTACCCGGGAAATCCTTTTAAAATGCAAACTCGTTTAACACTTTACTTAAGATTTTTGTATGAAACAAATCTAGCTCACTTGTAAAATTTTTATTCCGATATTCAGTTGTAGCCGGCTGATAGCCATTATAAATAGGATGGTGTCCGTTTGGAAGAGGGTAGGCCGGGGAATTAAAGCCATTGAGCTCTTTAAGGCGGACGGACCCAAAACTCCGTGAAAAGGGAGGTAACGGTGGTTTTCCTATGACTGAAGTTGAATTATTTTGATCGAGACTGCGTTCGTATGGCTTTGCACCTAAAGTATTTCGAAATTTAAAGGATGTATGAATGAATAAGTGGATGTGTCTTAATTCAACAAATATCAATGGCACAACTGTTAATTTTGTGAAAACGTGAAAGAATTTATCCTTATGATGGCCTTATCTCATATATATATATTTCGTTTTTCTTAGTTTCTTCCGGCCTTGGCTCCTTACATCCGTCCGTATCGAAAAAAAGCCTTATTTGACCAGACAGATCGAGAATACCCAAAAAGAAAAAATTTAAGAAATTTTTTTTTCATATTAAAAATCCTTGTAACTTATATTTATCATATCAAATAATGAGAATACAATTTGTTAGTATATCAAGCTCTTATATCAGCATTTAGATAATACAAAATATTTCGCGTCCACACTTAAATACAATACGATATATTAACGGTTTTAAATAAAAGTTTTATTTGAAGTTTGAATTTAACAACTTAGCTGTTGTAAATATGCATAAAAAAATTTCTATTTATTTTTGTTTTTAAATCTTTTTTGTTTTTTTGGCATTTTTTCTAAAAATTTCAATGTTTTTAGCTGACTAACTATGTTTGATTAGAAAAAACGGTAAACGGATTTGAAAATCCCAAAGATGGCAAGTTTGATCTCCGCACTTAGCTCATAACTCTCAAAAATTTGTTGACCTGTGATATACAATGCATCGCCTCAATAAAAGTCAATTCAGTGTTTATTATCTTAATGGCAACAATGATAAGCAACTATTAATATATTAACATTAACCCAAATACTTCGAACCCAATTTGAAGATATAATAATATAACTTAAATTTAATGTTTAAGATCAATGAAACAGTGGCTCAAAAGGCAATATGTAATATTTTAAGCGCAAAAATTAAAAACAAAGCAATTAAATCGTAGGAAATTTTGTAGGGGAAATTAAAGAGTTAATAACATTATTGTTAAAAGGTCGATCATGCATTAATTTCATTAACAACATTTGATTTCTATTATCTAGAAAACGAAAATGATAGTGTACATTAATATTTACCAAAAACGCTGGTGGTATAGGTTAAATTCGTGTCCAATTTTTGAGCGTTATTACTATTATTACTATTGTTCATGGCAAATTTATTTTGCTGTTCATTAGATGGAAAATTTTCCAATGCAGGATTTTGATCTCCGGCTGACTTGTAAGAATTTTCAAAATATTGAGAGTTAGGATGAGTAGGGTAAGGCTGTGTGCAAGTAGCTGCAATATGAAAAGGTGGGACAACACTGCTAAAATTTGCGTTGCTTTCATCAAGATTGGTCGTAATGAATTGATTTAAATTGTCCAAGTCTGATTCAAACAGGTCTAATGTATTGTCACTTGCATCTGCGCCACAATTAAAATTTTGAGTTATTTGGCGACACAGTGTGGCAATGTCCTCATGAGGCGCCGTGGAATTCATCGAGGTTGGAGGTTGCTGTCCTGAAATTAAATAATTTAAATTTTTATTTAAAAAAAAATATATTATGGAATGTTACATAATTATAAAATTTGTCATTCAGATAAGTTAAAAGTAAATAAATATATATAAATGATTACAAGTCTAAAAAAAGGTAGGCAATATATTATTTGGCAAATGCATAAAAAAAGGAGAAAAAAGATATTGTTAATTTTGGGCATCTAAATAGTGGTCTGTGGCCAATCTTTAAACACTTAGTAAATTTGTTTGTTAATTTATTCTTAAAAATATGGAAAGATTTTTAAAATAAATACCTGTTTATCAAAAAATATTTAAAAATTGCAAAAATTATACAACCATATATAGAATAGGTATAATATAGAGGCACATTCATAATCTAAATGCAAAGAGTGTTATCAGCTTTATTTAAAAAACATTTCCCCCTTTTTGTTTATTTTAATACCAAACACAAAAATAAATATGGATTTGCTTGTTTTTTGAGATGATACTTATTTTTTTTTAAATTTGTTTTCCCCCCTTTTTTATAAAATTAAAAGCCTGCTATATATTACAAAAATCCTCTTAAAAATTAAATTTTGTTAATTATTTTGAATTTTATTGTTGTCCTTTATAACTCCAAAAATTTACTGAAAGTGCCCATAAGATTAAAGTAAAAAGAATTCATCAAAAAAAAATTTCTGGTTGTTATTAAAATGTTAAAAAATAGCTCCACAACCTTTTAAAATTTTAATAAACAGGATTTTTGTTAATCAAAAAAATATTTCATAAACAGCTGTTTCCACCTGTTAGTATTTGGAAATGCGGGTCCAATACCTAAGAAAGGGCTTTCAGCAAATTTATTTGAGCCATCATGACCCGGCCAAAAAATCAACTTTAGCAAATAATTATAAAAAATTCGAAATCACATTCGTAAAAATTTAAACTTATAAACATTTTTTTTCTTAAATATAGATACAATGTGTAAATATTTATATTACCACCACCAGTCTGTACCATCGTGGCCCCAACGGGTTGATTAAATGATGAATCTACTGAAGAAGGGGGCGGGTTAAGGCGTTGTAAGGTAGATGGTAACTCAGCAAGTCGGAGACTTAGTTGCTTTTTAAAGGGGGAAGAGCTCATTCGATCGGATGAGCCTAGGAGTTGGGGACACCTGAAGGAAGCTTGTCTTAGGAGTTCGAGTTTAACCCGGGGACGCTGACGACTATTAACGGCCAACAATTTTTCATTTGACGTTAATGGGTTTGTAATTGTCGAAAAAGATTTCTCACGCGTAGTATTATTACTATAATCACCATCGATAAAACCTTGTGATGAGAGTGCTGCTATAAATATACAAAATTTTATATTAAGGCGCGCGTCTTATGTCATATTTTTTTATTTATTCATATATTTTCTTTTTCGGTCAAATTCGTCTCAACAGGGAGGTATCAATTCTAATATAAACACAAAAAATACTATAAAAATTAGAGAAAAAAATTTAACTTATTTTTTTTTTTTTTTGAATTTAATCTAAAAATACGCCCTTAATGTGATTTGTGGCAATATAGATCAAAGCAGGAAAGCGTATTTGTAAACATTCTAGAAAATCTCTTAAAGACCTTCAACTGTATTTCGAGGTTATTTATAAAAATAATTTATTTCGAATCGAACCTATAAACCAGAATTAATCAATAAATACATCAAATTTCAGTATATTTATAATGTTAAAAACTAAGATTATACATCCTTGATGTCATTCTATGTAATTTATTAAAAGAAATATCATTTATTTTCTTAAAAATAGCAAAACATTTGAAATCTTATTTTTGAATGAATTTTGCCAAAATATGAAAAGAAAACTATTAATTTGTAAATTAAAATATTTTATTAATTATAAATAATTTTCAATTAAAATATAATAAAACTCTTTAACAAATTAAAATACGGCAAAAAAATAATTAAATTTATTTTAAAGAATTTTAAAACAAAGATTTACAAAAGTTTTGTATATCCTAAATTATGATAAGATTCTAAAAAATTTAACGAAGCTTCTAATGTTAAAGAGTATGTATAAGTCATTATTATTCGTACGATATGTGATGATGTTAAGTGTTAATATACTATAAAAATCTTAAATTAACGTTGATAATATAATAATTTACTTTCATTTCGTGAAATGTCACAGTTGCTGGGAGCGTAATCACCTAAATCAGACAAATCTCGTTAAATATATTTTGTACATAGAAGAGACAATAAACTCTCAAATAACAGAGTTAATTATATTTTCGATTATAGATGGCGTATATTCCCTCATTGTAGTCATTATAAGAAAGTTCTCGCAAGGTTGTTGTTTGAAAGTGTTCCAAGCTTTGGAAATGGTTTGAATTACACAATAAAAGTCAATAGAAAACAAAATTTCCACAAATAAGTGCAGAAAACATTTTTAAATTACCAACGGTTACAAAGATAATTAATTTCTTGCAATTACGATTCCGGGTTTAGTCCCTGAATGGAAAAATTAATTTTTGAAAAATTTGTAACATTTAGTACTAATCTAATTTATATTTAAATCTCAAATTGATATATATGCCACTTAATAACAATTTAATCACTTTAGACTATATTGGTAAGTAAATGAGTGCTTTTCCTTTAAGATTTTTTACATTGGTATTTGATATCGAGGGATACATCTTACATAATAACTTTTGTATGGGGAATAGTGGAATAATTGACAAAATGGTAAATATAAAAGGTTAAGTTTCACGGAACATTAAACTATGAAAAAAAGAATGGTTTTTGTCATTTATGATTGCGGACAAACTAAAAACAAATTTTTCACCATTTAAGTCAGAAAAATTTGACAATAAGAAAAACGATAATTTTTTTGGTAAATAAATCATAAAAAAGTTGGCGATGTTCGTCAAAAAACTTCATTAAAATTTCTTTCAAAAAAAAATTAGTAAGTTTTACCGTTTAGACTATTGATTTGGACGCTTGTATTACTATTATAGTTGGTTAATGGGTAATCTATTATGGCCGTATTATTATGATTATAATTATTATAATTGGTGTTATTATGCTGCACGATTATTGCAGAATCTGGAGTATTCATCGAGTGAGTTGTAGTATTGACCGGACCGTGAGACGCAAAGGATCCGAACCGGGTAAAGGCCGAGCGATTATTCCCGTCAAATTTAACCGCAACGGCACAGGCCTTATCACGAGCCTGTTTACGTTCCAAACATGCCGCGAAAGCGCAACCAACGGCATGACTCAATCTTTCACCCTAATATTATTATTACAAAGTTTTCAATTAATATTTAATATTTAATTTTATAAAAATTATAATCAAAGGCGTATTTGTTTATATATGTGAGATAAAATATAGAAAGTTAAAATATTATTAATTAAATTCAATTTTCATTTGAGATGCACATTAAGCAAGAATGTTAGTCAATAAATTCATAAAAATAATTGTACAAGTGTAAATACAAGCAGTGATAGTGATTTATGGAAGGCTTAGAAAGAAAGTGTGCAATAAGCATTCAGTTGTATTACACAGAACAACAAATTTTTGAGACTTTAACTTCAAAGACCAAACCTGCAATCTTAGAGATTTTTAAATCCGTTTACCGGTTATTAAACTTTTTAAGCCAGCTATAAACATTAAAATTTTTGGAAAATTGTTAAAAAAACAAAAGATTTTAAAAGATATTAAAAAAAAAATAATTTCAATATTTAGGACAGTTAAACTGTTAAATTCAAACTTCAAATAATATTTTTATTAAAGGGGTGCCAATTATTCTGTATATATTTATGTAAAAGCTTGATACACACAAGTTTTATTTTTCAACATTAAAAATAAAAAACATAAGTTACAAATTTTAATGTGCAAAGAAATTTTGTTTAACTTTTTTCCATCAGGGATTCTCGAAGTTGTGAAATTAGTAAATTTGGCCATTTTTCCGATATGTACATAAGAAAAAAGCCTAAGCGAAGAGAAACTTAGGAAACGGAAAATATAAAGGCGAGAAGGCCATCATGAGAATTATTAGTGTCAAAACTTTCAATTTTCAGACATTGATATATGTTAACCTGTATTATTAAGACGTTAGAGATTTAATATAGCAACTATTGTTTGTTTATAAAAATTTAACAAAAAATTTTAAAAGTTTGTTTTATTTAATAAAATAATAATTAATTTTTTTTAATTAAAAAAATGTATGAATATTAAAAAAAATACGGTAAGTTCAGTATCGAAAACAAGGATCAAATGTTTAAGGGGTTTAGAGGAAAGAGAATTGTGCAATGAGTAGATAGGAAAAATAATGTTAAAGGGTGCAAGATTCAAAAGGCAGGCTAGTAATTTTGAGCACTAAACAACATTTACTTTGGTATATATGCGTTTTCGTATTAGACCATGCTTCTGTATTAAAAAACATTGAAAAATCACACAATAAAAATGACAATAATGTCAAATGGATGAGAATATAAATGTAATATATAGTAATATGACTGATAAGATAAGGAATTAAGGCCAAAATTAATCAACATGTTTAACATGGGGACTATACGATTGTATCACTTATAACTTTTCATATATGGGAGGTTGGTTGACTTAATTAATGTTATATAGGATATGTCAATAGAAGGGTAATTGCAAATTTTAATACACTTATATGTAAGCAAATTTTATAATTATTAATTATATGTGAAAAGTGATTTTATTAAAAGTTTAAAGTTAAATCATTTGGCTCAGGTTAACATATAAATTGACAGAGTTTAAGCGAAAAGCCGGAAAAACGAACTGGACTTCACCTAACTCAAATACATCAAAAGCCAAAAAATATAGTTTAAAAAAATGTGATTGAAAATATTAAAAAAAAATCAGATATATTATTGGTGTTTTTTTACAAGTATGTAATTAATTTCAAAAAAATCAATTTCGAAATAATTTTTATAAAAAAAATTAAATCATATCACTTTAGGACTAGAAAGTGCCGAAAAATTATTTCTTTTTCATTTACTAAATGTAGAAACTGACAAAATTTTTTTTTGTTAATCTCGAATTTAAGTTTGAACGCTCGACATATTAACATGAAATTCATACTTCCATTAAAAAGGCACGTTGAAAAAAACTTGCTTTTAAAAAAAAAATTTAACATTTTGTTTTTCAATGTTATTCAAAAGTGAGGTGAAAAAAAATGGTTCAATTTTGTTTAAGGACTATGGAATAATATTATTACTTATTCGTTTACATATATATTGACCCTAAATATGACATATATTTGAGGCTAACCATATAAATTCGACAAAAAAGAATTTGTTGTTTTAAAATTTTATTTTGAATGTGCCCTAAATAAATATAAAATTTATGGCTATATATAAAAGGTAATTTCCAAAATTACCGAAAATTTTCCGGCTAAAAATCCATGACACATCCACCTTCGAGTCGCACCGTCCCTGCAAATGTAGGAAAACCCGCGTTCGTAATTACGGTCTGGCGCGCAAAATGAGACCTTTTCGATGGTTTGGTCAACTATGAGTCCCTATAAAAACCCATCCCAACCCAAAATACTTTGTTAAATATATGAACATTAGCTGTTTCAATAAAAAATAAGATTCAAAATCTCTATATACAGAAACATCTTGTCAAGTTTAACGAATAATTGCCATAATCTAATTTTCATAATAAATTTAAGACATACTAAACATAATTCGTTAAATTATGGAAAGTGTTCTTTAAAGTTAAGATGCAATATTTACAAAAAATACAAACGCATGCAGAATGACTTATTAAACATCAGTTCTTCAAAGCTCAAAAAGACCAGCTAAATTTAAAACTCATATATATGTAGGGCAACATTTGAATTTTTGAGGTAAATGTTAATTACATAAATGTTATTGATCAAACAAGGATTTTAATTACAACAAAAAAATAAAGAAGATTCACAATAATACACAATGGCAATAATGTTGTAAAAAATTTGCCTAAGGGTCTCGCATAACAATAGTTTAATGTGTATTACAATGAATTTTTGTCACCATTATTTAATAACTAAGGTTAAGGTCGTTTATTCATAACAACTTATATTTACAAAAAAAATTTGATGCTCAAATGACATTTTGATCGTCCTAACACATGTTGAATAAGATTGCAATTTAATTAATCATAAGACCATATGTTTCCAAATTTTTTAAATAAAAGGGCATGGGGCTGTTACTTATAATTCTGTAAGTTTATATTACAATTTTGTGAGAAATTAAAAATTTAAAAGCAATTTCTCTTTATCTTTTCCAGAATTTATCCAAACCAAAAATTCCTAGAATTTTAAATTTTTTAATTATAAAAAAACATTTTTGGGAAACGACGTAGCAAATAAAAACGTGATTTCCAGGCTGTTAAAATGCAATTTTTTTAATTCATATGCAGGAATTTGGTAAAAAATTTTAATTCTTTAACTTAATAACTATTATAAATCTTGCAATTTTTTGTGACTAATAAAAATTGTCTGAGTTTTAATATTGGCCGGTTAATGAACTGCAAAATAATTATAAGAAAAATTAAAAAAATAATTTCATAATTTCGTAATAGTATTATAAGACATGCAAAAGAGACGGACATTCACACAAAAAAACAGGTGGGACGAAGTTACATCAAATTAATTAACGAAACCTGGGTCCCCAAATCTATGATTTGCAAGCAAGTTGTACTTATCTTAAGATTTGCCAACAAGATTCGTTTTTTGTTCTATCAAATTGCAAAAACATTTGAAAAAAAAAATTGAAAAATGTTAATAATTCTGGCGGGAGGTATGCTTAGAAAACCCTCTGTTTTTTTATAAATACTTTGAGCTTGAAACTTGACTATGATGCCCTTTTAACTATATAAGCAGTTGGACAAATTTCAATTTATAGCACTCAAAGAATTGGTAAAAAAACTTGAGGGGTCGACTAAGAATACCCCCAATGTTAAAGAGCGCGTCTTATATCAAGTTATTTTTTTAAATATTATTTTATTTAACGTATTTTCAAAACATTTGTAATGCGTTATATAAATGTACAGAAAAGTTTTTGGGTTACATAACAATTTATGAAAAAAAAAAGTTTAAAAGAAAAGAATATATTATAATTTTTAAAAATATAACATGATACATAAGACGCACCCTAAAAAATAAAATAAAAATGAGGGGGGGGGGGGGGGGGGGGGTACTAACAACTCAGCTGACTTAATCTGAAAATTAAAATAAGTGTAAATAAAAGGTGGTCAAACAGGCACTACTTTATTATCCTTATCAACGACCCGTAAGGCTTCACCACTAACATGCAAGGTAGCTCTAACTGATTTCCGTTTACCTCGCTGGTATGGGAATAAAATAAATATAAATATAGAGTATATGCCAGCGTCCAAACCCTACATTTCGCGGGCTGAATTAGGGTTTGGACACTGACATTATTTATATGGGTTAAACAGAATAATAAAAATGTTAATAATAATTTCCACGTTGAACGAAATAGGCACAATTCGATCAAAACAAAAAATTTTAATTGTAAACCGATTATTTTTGTACTATTCTAATCAATTAAAAATTAAATATAAAACGAGATCTTATTTGTATGTTTTTAATTAAAAATAACATAATAGAGCAATGAATTTGAAATAAATTGTGAATAATTAAGCCCCAACACATCTTAAAAAATTATTTTTATTAATCAGGTCGTGCTCGCCCTGAGCAAACTGTTTTTAAACGCTTCTCAAACTCAGTTTTGGCGTTAAACTAAAGTAAGATTACGCCCCATACATCCAACACAAATTTTTTGTCAATTTTGTTTAATTAATCTTATAAAGAATTATAAAATAATTCGGGGTTTTTTTTTCAGAGTCATTCAAGAATATGTTCGTTAAACTTTAAAAGTCAAAATCATCTTTTGATCCTAAATGGTTTTTAACAAGATTTTTAACATGTTTTAAGGGTTATTGCCCCATCATCAATTGACTTAACTCAAATTAGCCAAAATTGCAAAACTTAAAGAACGACACTTAATAGGTTAAAAACATTGCACAGACCGACACGTGTGGCGCACTTAATGGCAGCAGTCTTATTTATGAGATGCGCGGGAGATTAAAAATAATGTGCCTCTTTATATATAGAATGAATGTTTTTCCTAAAAAAATGCAAATTTCTTATATGGCCAATGCCCTAAGGATTTACTAACAAAAAAGCTCTTAACACTTCAGGTAACGAAATCCTAAAAATGTTAAACAGGGGGATGGGATTAGGGCCGGGAAAGAGAAAATATAGGAGAACTAGAGTGAGAGGTATCCTAACTTCACTTCCGTGTGAACTTTATCGATTTATTAAGTTTAATATACCAGAAAAAAAACAGCCTAGCCAATAATGATGGGCTTGACATGATGAAAAAATTTAGGCCAAAAAATTTTGAAAATAAAAATTGTCATTTACGGGGTCCAAGGAGGAGCATGTTTTCTAAAAGTGTTTCCAAGTCATAATTTAGCAACTTTCTAGTTTGTGTATGGACTGATTTTTGAGTTAAAATAAAATTAAAAATAAAACTCTTTGTAAATTGTTAATAATTTTGGATCAAATATGAGTTTGATAAATATGAAAAAAGTTAACTCACTTCAATTTAACGCAAAAAATACGACTTGAACTCCTCGACTCTCTTTCCAATTAATATGGTCAAATGTTAAAAATAAAAAATTACCTTTAATGTTTTAAAGGATTCTTCGCAGACTTGCATACCGCGAGATTCGAAGACTTCCGTACACCCTAAGTACTACGAAAATCGAAATAAATAAAATAGCAACTAATAATATTTTGGTACTAAGGGCACGCGAAAAGTGAGTTTTTATTTTCGTAAAAATTTCAATTAATTGTAATAAAACGCAAATTTTCAAAAAGTCGCCAAAATTAATATTTGCACATAAAATGCTTTTTCTAAAATAAAAAATATTTGAAAAAATTTTGAAAAAAAAAATAAATTTTCAGAATTTTCAAAATTTTACGATTATAAAAACTTACTTTGCACGTGCCCTAAGTTACCTTAGAATTATTCTAATCTCTCCTTGAAGGAGGAAGGAGATATTTATTTTTAATACAGGACGTACTTACAATTAAAATTTTAGTTGAAACCGGGCCGTGATACTCCGGCCCGGCTCCGACATATTTTTCCACATAAGCCCGGAGGCCTGAAGCTGCGGGTCGGCTCAGGCCGAAATACAATCTTTTATTTTAGGCCCGGGCCGGCTTTTATTGCGGATAGATGCATGGTATCGCAAACCTCGTGGGTAAAAAAACGATCTTTCACATATGGCCTTCGTTGAAATAAAAGAAATACCTCTCAGCGCTTAGATGTATTGCTTAGGCTGCGGCTAGTGAAAAAAAGAGTTTTGAAGAAAAAAAATCGAACGTTTTTGATTAACATTAAAGTGGATAGTGTAAAAAAAAATTTTAGAAATTAAATAATCAAAAAAATTTTTGTTGGTCATAATCTAAAACGGAATTCCATGAATTCAAACTTTTTAGCATTAAGATAATTTTAATTTAAAATTTTTTTTTACAATTTTGAAATTAGTATTAGCCGCAGCCTTAGGTGCCTTTATGCGCCAGCTATAGATTTGATTATTTTTGAAAGAAACATATAGTGGGATAACAAATTTTGTATATTTATTCAAAAATTAACCATATATTATACATAAAACCTTTCAGGTATAAACATATGTTGTGTTATTCATTTTTGTAAAAATTAATAAATTAATATTAATAGTGATTATTAACAACGACGCCAAACTGCAAATTACTTAATTGATTTAAGTCCGTTTATCAAGGAAACACTAAATCTATAGATGACCATATGCCAGGTTAAAAAAACGTTAGTTTAGTCTTATATGTAAACGAATTGCATTAGTTTGATTCTGTACAAGTTATATAAATCAACAGGTCCAGTTAATATTCTTAATAAAATTATAATAGTAAGGAATTATTATTAAAGTACTCAAAAATTTGGTATAAATATGGTCAAGTTCACTTTTCAAAATTTTTACTATGAAGGAATTACAAATATAAAAACAATTTTTGAGATTCAAAATAAATCGGTTATTTATCAAACAAACGTAAAGGGAAAGAATTATGGCCAACCGGGGTATCTTGGCGCCCCCTTAAGCAAAACTTCTTCAAGCCCCCAAGGCTTGCTGCGCCCCCTTAAAATTTTAAAAGCCCCTTGAATTTTTTTAGCCCCTTTACCGGAAAAATTTAGGCCATCACAGTAACAGGACATAACTTTTTTAAAAAAATTTTCTCAGCTTGGGCCCATTTAATTATAAAGCTAGAATTCACCAAAAGGTTGAACCGAAAGATGAAAAACACTGCTTTATCCCACACTTTTCAAAATTGTTACAGTAGAGGATAATAGAGAAACTATCACTGTCAAAAAAATCGGTGCTTAATATTGGCACTATTCACGACAGCAATACATTTTTGATTGAATTAAAAGACTGGTGCATGGCGTTATAGATTTTGGGATGAAATAAAAAAAACCCAAAACTAATTATTTTTATCCATAGTTTAGACAACATAGTTGAACTAAACAAGAGAAAAAATAAAATATGATTTTTTAGCTGAAACACAAGAATGGATAAATTTTGGCTCAACCATACCTGTGGAACTTGTTAATAGGTTGAGTTTTACAGTCTCTGGGATATTGAAAATATCAATGTATTATATTATCAAGGCAACTTAGCAGTAATATTTTTTAAGAGGCATTATACAGTGCTCACTTCAATAATTTGGCCCATGTTAGAAATAGAATGATCAATAGACACAAAAAATGTGACCACCTAACACTATTTTTTTGTTCGCGGTCACTAATTAAATGATCACGATCACAATGATCTCTGTCACAATTAAATGGCCAAGTTGATGATTTCATGGTAAACATCACTAAGTTGTGTGACCATTTAGCCACAACATACTGATATTTATCATGAAAACATCATCTTGGCCATTTAATTGTGATCTTGATCATTTAATTGTAATTGTGATCATTTAATTAGTGACAACAATCAAAAATATAGTAGCTGATGGCCACATTTTATGTGTCTATTGATCATTCTATTTCTAACATGTGCCACTTTATTGAAGCGAGCACTGTAATTAAAATTTTTTTTTAAAATATATTTTAAAAATAAATTTTGTAAATTTTGATTTTAAATAACAATATTAAAACATTTAACACCCAATTTAGGGCAATTTGGCAATACAACAGAAATCTAGATTTAATTTTTAATTAATTGAAAAAATTTTAAGGACAGATGTACTTAACATTCAAATAAATATTACAATAAAGTACAAATAATTAAGATTTGTTTAAAATATTACAAAGATGCTTTGTTTGTATAACTCTATTTCCTTATAACAAAAAACAATTTAATTTTGTGAATTATTTGCTGAAATGCATAAGGCTAATAAATAAGCTTGTATTCAAAATTTATACCTTAACTTGGAATATACAAGTACCATTTCTCACTGCGGTTTCATCTGCTTGCCATTCTATAGGTTTAGGTGGTTCGACTGGGGATAAATTTTTTTTCCTGCGAAAGCTATCCCTTATACTCTTTTTTAATCTATCCATCAGGAATTTGTTTTGCAGCAAGGAGAATTCATGGCGATAGGGTGATTGCTAGCAAACAGCTGTAAGATGGCTTTTCTTCATTTCAAAATAATTATTGTTTAAATTTTTGGCAAAATATAATATTACAAACATTAACACTAAAATATATATTAAAATAATATAGCCAATTAAAATAATATATAATTAATAAAAGATAAATATGAAATTTAACTTGCGAATGTTTGGGTGAGATATTTGTAACGCGAATATTGGCAGTAGATTAAACCTCTTTAACTTCAAGAGGTTTATAGCTAATAACTTTCTTTTGTACTATTGTAAAAAAAAAATATGTTTTTAATATTTAACTATTTTAAGTTTTTAATAAGGTATTTTGTATATTTTGTTTAACAGAAAGTAGAAAAAAATCTTACAAAATTTTTTTTATTTTATACTTTAAAAATTTTGTCAATAAACTAAATATATTAATAGTTTAAATTGTGTTATAGGTCTATTATTTAAAAAGGACTTATGAAAAAATGGTCTAAAACTAAAATTTTTGACTATATAAAAACTAAATATTTATAGTAGAAATAAAAATTTCTAATCCATAAAATACAAACATTTTATATACTTAATATTTAATATCAAGAAAATAACTTGAAAATAAGGTTATAATTATTTTAATTTAAGTTTGTATTTAAGCAATATTATTGTTTTCAAAATTAAAATTTACCATGTGAGGTCCCTACAAACCCGAATAAAATAATTTTTAAACAATATGATATTAAACTTAAATTAAAATTTAACTACTACTTTAGTATTATATATTTAAGAAAAAATGTCACAAAATTTGGCCCCTAATATATAAATATTTTAAAATTTATAATTTGAGAAGTGCTGGGGTTTATATAAATCCCATGGTATTAATCGCTGGCTAAGGAGCTTACAAAGTCATTTTAATAAAGAATCAAAAATTAATTTAATAAAAAATAAATAATTGGTTATAGAAATTATTTTAAATGCAATGCCGAAAATGTGTAATGAGTTTCTGTTTACATTTAAAATATTTTATTAAATAAGGTCATGACTAATAATACTTGAAAAATTATAAAAATTATGCTAATCTTAAACAATATAACATTAATGTAATTTTTCCGAAAGCCTAAAAAATTTTCAATAATATTTCAATATTTTAAAATTACACTAGCAGCCTAATGTTATCAAATGCGTTCAATTTTTTCACTAAAATTTATTGTTTTATTAGCCACAGCCTAACCTGAAAATGTTATCCCGTGACTTAAAAAAATGCACTCAGTAAATGGTACCTTCAATATCTTAAGGAGTTTTAAATTTAAATATATTTATTCTTAAGTTAAAATAAGTACTTGTTCTTTAATTATTGACTCCGATTTATACATTTTTGTATGCTCAAAAAGTGGAAAAGATAGGATTTTGGTTTATGAAATACAAAAAATTAACATAAAAGTTGCATTAAGTTCTTATAGGTTTATAGATATGATATCAATTTAAATTTAAAAAAAATTCAAATAAATTAAAAATCTCTAAAACCTTTCGCATTTTGCAAGCATGAGTTATGAATGTGACATAAAAAAAGTTTAAATTAATTTTTAAATAATTTATATCCAATATTTTTTAACAAATAACTGCATAAAGTTTATATTACTTTAATTAAATATTGATTAAAAGATATTTCAATAATTTTATTATTTGGATGCATATGCAACTTGTAAAAATAGTTTTTCATTATAAGATATTTAAACACCCCATCACCAATATTTCAATTAGAGAGTCATCATTGCATAAACAGATAATTTTTTTATTTGTAAAGGAGAAATAAATATTTTTTTGGATAGGATTTGTAATATTTTGAGTAGGGCTAAATAGTTTTTGTCCAAATTACTGTCATGAAATCAAGACAAACTTTCGATGCCCAATTAGTGAATTAATTTTTGATCCTAAATGGTGTAAATGGGAGTCTATATTAAATAAACTTGACATACATGTGACTTTCATTTGTTCAGCCTCTCAAATTCGGTGAAGGTCAAATCATAAATATATAACTTTTTATTTTTACTAGTTACTTTATAAAAAGTGTCTGGCGCCAGACCCCTATTTTATAGGTAATGGGCTATGCAATGTTTGCCGCCTAATCCATCTAAAAAAGTTTAGCCCTTTTAAAAAACTTATGCATTCAAAATGCCATTATTTAAAGCAAATCTCTTAGACCTCTAATTTATAATTGCCGTATGGTCCCCACATTGTCGATTTCAATGTTGAAAACCATGATATAACCTTAATATACATTTAATCCGGAAATATGGCCTTAATTTCTGGATGTTTTTTATAGTTTTACTTAAGTTTATAATAGATTTGTATGCTCTAATGTTAGGAATTAATATTTTTTCTCTCTCTAAGACTGTACGAACCCAAAGGTAGCATTCGCATTTAAATATTTCACCCTAGCAATCGTGAGTTATAAAAAATCTTAAATATATGATATCATAATTATATTATAATTGTAAAGGTTGATATTAAGATGTAGATTTAAATTTGTTGCAAAACATATTACTTGAATTTTCAGGGTACGTTGTGTATTTCTTGCGGAATCGGGCTAAAAATAAAAAGTGAAATAAAAAACCGGGTTGACCCTCAGGTTCAACTGGGCCTGTCATAAGTTTAAAAATGTATCGGGTGGGCCGAGCTGAAGATCACTGCGGTTGAAATGGATTCATAACTTAATACTAAGTAATATACATCTTCCTATTTTAATTCTTTTTAACCTTTTTTTCTAGTAATCCATCGGTCATAAATATCAAAATTCTCAAAAATTTAATGTACCCTCTTTTTAACATTTGTTCCCGGATAAACACTTCTTGAATAGAATATTTTCAACAATATTATATATTATAAGCTACATTTTTGTGACTTTTTTCTTAAATATATAATTAACAAAACTAGTAATTAAAATTTGGTCTAAGTCTAATAACAAAACTTGTTTAGAATTTAGAAAAGTTGGGGTCCATATGGACCCCACCCCAATTTCCTTGTTAATGCCTCTATTTAAATTTAAACTTAAATAACTGCAACCTTATATTCTTGTTATTTTTTTTTAATAATTTTGATTATTAAAAAAATGTTCGTATTGTAAATTACAAAAATTATTTTTTCTTTCTTTTTAAATATCTAGTGTTTATGGTAAATAATAGCCAACAATAATTTTTTATATCAAAATATTTTTTTCATGAAAATCTCTAAATATGTACTACTAGACGTAAAAACACAATTCAATCAATAAAATTGACATATTTAATTTATTGACAAGATTTATTGGAAAAATTATAAATTTTAATTTTTCAGATTTTTTAGAATTTTTTCTACTTTGTCTCAAATAAAATTTGCAATATTTATTAATAATAACTTATATTAGTCTATAAATAAAGAGCACGTGTTTCTCTTTAAAATAATAAAATATCTAACTAAAACTTTTGATGTTATAGAGGTTTAAAAATGGGGTCCGTATTGACCCCACCTAAACATTCGCGTTACAATTTTCTCACCTTACCATTCGCGGGTTAATATATATCTTCCCCGTTTTATTTTATCCTATTTGTGTCTACCCACTCTTTTTCTCCAAGCCCGATGATAGTTGTTTACACTTATAAAAAAAACAAGAGCCAGTACTTAAAGGGGATTTGAGGGCTAAATTAATAATACTTATAAAAAGTGGGCCTTTAAAGAACTCCCATTTTTTCTAGTAACAAGAAACTTTTTATAAAAAAGGCTTTTTGTTTTTTAATATTAGTAATAACTGCCATTCTACCTTCAGAATTAAGAATAAAAAAGGGCATTTGAAAAGAGTTTTTTTTTTGGAAGTTTTTTTGTTAAAAATATGTGATTTTTACCTTATTTTTGGCCCAAAATAAAAGCCCATTTTTTTCTACTTCTTCAGCATTGGATACACTCAGCATTTTGTCTAAATTATATTTCACTTATTTGTTTTTTTTCTTATTTAAGACCACCTTTCTTTTCATTCAAGTAACAGTCTAATAACAGAGGTTAATATCAATGGCACAACAGTAATATGAAATCATAAAAGAATATATCCTTATGATGGCCTAATCTCGTTTTTCTCCGGCTTCGGCTCTTTACTCTGTCCATATCGAATAAATAGCCTTATTTGATCAAATTGACTGATCGAGAATACCCTAAAAATATAAATTTAAAAATCTTTTTTTCATTTAAAATTCCTTGTAACTTATATTTATGATCTCAAATAATAGAAATAAATTTTTTATTATACTAAGCTCTTACATCAGCATCTAGAGAATACGAAATATTTCACGTGATTAAGATTTTAATACTTTATGTTAATTTTCCCTAAAAGTTCTCATCAGCTTTCCCCATTTTTGTCGCACAATAAAATTTATTTTAAATTTATAATTTTGGTATTTTATGGGGGATTTAGCAATTACGATTGAGACAAGTCTAAAAGAAATTTATTAAACTATGAACATCACGTGTGACGAAGCCAATGTCACGGGATGATGGGGGGGCGGGGGATACAAACACTTTTTAGGATAATTAGGCCCTATCGGCCGGAAATATTACACAGGTCAACAAACATCAATGGCAGAACAGTGAATTTTATGAAAACATAAAAGAATATATCCTCATGGTGGCCTTATCTCATATATAGTTTTTATTAGTTTTCCGGCTTCAGCTCCTTACATCCGTCCATACCAAAAAAATTTTTTTGACCAGATTGACAAATCGAGAAACCCTAAAAAGAAAAAATTTAAAAATCTTTTTACCTATAAAGATCCCTTAACTTAAATTTATCATGTCAAAGAGTGAGATAAAATTTTTTCTAATATATCAAGCTCTTACATCAGCATTTAAATAATATAAAATATTGCGTCCAAACTTAAATACGACAATATATTATCGAGTTTTAATTCTATTTGAAGTTTGAATTTAACAGTTTAGCTGTTGTAAATATGCAAAAAAAGTTTTTTGAATCTTTTTTGGCATTTTTTTTAAATTTTTAATGATCATAGCTGACTAACTAAGTTTGATTAGAAAAAACGGTAAATTTGGAAATCCCTGAGATGGCAGGATCTCCGTAGATAGCTCGTAACTCTCAAAAATTTGTTGACCTGTGTTATTTAATTCAGGTTCGGCTCCCCTCGTGAAAATGCGTTTTCACCAGGCCCGACTCAAAATTTTGCTTTTACAAATTTTTAAATTACACATTTCAACGATATTACTAAACCTAGGTGCTGCTAAGCTTTAAACAAAACCTAAAATATTAGACCTAAATATAGTTCTTAACCTTTTTTGCCAGCTCACTTTTTTCACCTGTGATTAGGAATAATGGTTTATAATTGAAGTGACACTTGCGATCTCAGAATTCAAAATTAAAAAAACTTTTTTGAAATATGGATAGATTACAAAATTAAACCTAAAATTTTCCTAAGGGCACGTGCAAAGTCAGTTTTTTTTTCGTGAAATTTTCAAAATTTCAAAAAAATTATATAAACGAATACGTGAAAAGTTGCCAAATTTAGTTTATTTACTTAAATGCTTTAAATTTTTTTTAAAAATTTACAAAAAAAATAAAATTTTCAGTAATTTCAAAATTTTAAGAAAATAAAAAACACTTTGCACGTTGCCTTAAAAATAATTAATATTGCCTTTAAAGTCTGGTTATGACCTATGGAGGGCGAAAGTTGGGTAAGAGGTAGATTGTATAGCCTTTATAAATATTTTTCATTTATCAATTTTTATAATATGTTAAAGACTCAATTGTTAGCTAGGCTTAACTAAATTTTAAAAAAATATGTTAAGTGGGCTACAGAAATGTCATTTTTGTAGATTCAGAATACCATGGACATGATTCTAATAGTAGTGCTTATTATTTGGGTTTTGAGGAGTCGCGAAATTACGCAAATGAAACAGTATAAATTTATTTCACATATATAAATATTAGGAGATCACAAATTTAACCAATAAAGCATGAAATAAATAATCAAATAAATAATAAAAAATTAAGAAGCAGATTGTTAAGAAGGCTCAGGTAACGTCCGATATAATGAGTTAAAAAAAATGCACATCATTGATGGTTGATTGTATGTTAGGCGAGTACATTAAAAACAGTGAGGCGCAGGACCGCCTTTATTGAGCTACGGGGGGCGACCATCTGCACCGCCACCCTTATTTTCGAGTCCAAACAAACGCCCAGACATGAATGAGAGAGAATTCCATGATCCGTATAGCTTATTCGATGGCTCTTTGTAGTGCGTCGACGTACCCATGATCTGTGAGTATCGCGGTTTCATTTGTTCGTTGAGGCAACATTTAGCTATACGAAAGATTATTCTGTGAGGGGGTATAAAAATTTGCTTATTTGATCCCAAATCTGGTCTATAAATCATCAAATACACTAGAAGCTTTTAAAAAGAACAGATAAGTGCGTAATTGAGAAAAAGTTATGATAATGTGAGAAAGTAAATTGTCTGCACTCAAGTCCGTATTTACACGAAGGATTGTCTGAAAAGGCGCCATCATTGGAGTTGTGGTGCATTAAAACCTTACTTTACACGCAGAGTGGGAATACAAACTTGGGTTGATCCGTATATAGGGCTAGTCCATAAAAGCAAGTCAGACGTAGTAGCTTAAGGGAAGGCAAGTTTTGAAAATAAAATGTTTTCGACAAAAACTTTTGAATAAATGTATCAATTTGCTTAAGGGTGCCGATTAGAGTTCAAACCGGATGATAATATTCCGGCAGCCCCAAAAATTGAGCGCGGCCCGGGCCAAACCGGTCCGAATTTTTTATTTTTGGTCCAGGCAGAAATAACAAATAGGGCCAAATTAATTTTTAAAAACTATACATTTTTTGCATATAAAAAAATCAATCTCAGACAATGTGTCAATATTACTCTTTATAACAAGGTACTTGGTATATTTTATTCGTCACTAACAATTGTATAATGCTATTTGGCATGAAAAAAATTATAGATTTAGGCCCGGCTCGCCCAACCTTTTTTCGGCGGGTGAAGGCCGAAAGAGCTTTTGGATCCCGACTTTGATATCTAGTATATCACGTATAGGCTCTGGAGTCTCCTTTGGTCTATAAATAACCTACAATGTGAACACAAGGGAAATAAGCAGTTTTTTGTATGACGGCTACCACGACAAAAGGGTTGCATACAGCGCTTACTGAAATCATTATATCAGCACTTTGTATAAACCATATAATTTTTTTCCAACGAAAACCTTTGAATTAGAAAACGATCCTTACCTAATCCCTCCTGGGATGATCTAACTTTATAACAATATACAAATGGGTTCTAAAACTGAACTTGTTTTATTGTAAAAACCATTTTTTAATATAAATTAAGCGGTATAAAAAAATTGATAAAAATGGTTTAATATTTGTCACCTATTGTTACTTTAAAACTAAAGGCTCAAAATCATTCGTTTGAGTTATTAAGTAACTTTATTAGGATTAGAAAGAATAGGTTGTTGGATTTTATAGTAGTGGGACAAGGGCATTTATATCCTAGTGGCTAGGCCACCAGGATATAGGGAAAACTTGTACAACTAGCTGTTTAAATTTATAATTTCTTTATTAAAATAGTTAAGTAAAAATAATATTATCTATTCTATATTAAAAAACTAATTTATTATAAAAAACTATTTCTTGCAAGTTGCGATGACAAAGCTGAACTTAGCCTATCATTCAATCAATTTCTAGTAGTATGATCCATTAGTATTACGGGCTACGACAGTAACATATTTATTTTAGAATCAATAGGTTCTTTTTCGTATATTTTTCTAATAGGGAAAAAGAAGGAATTTTTTATGTTGTGTGCTCTTAAATAAACATAAAACACCGCACCCCCTGTAAGTCCCTAGGCTTTCTATATCTTCATGCAGGCTAGGTCTTATTCCCGACCATATTCCCTTTCTTTAGTTCTGGCACCAATCAAACAGTGAGTCTTTTGATTGCCTCTACCTTCAAACACATATGAGGTCCAAAGTTTATTAGAAATAAGAACAATATAAACCTCTCTGTGCAAGGATAAAAAAAATGATTTTTGGCTCTAGTGTCCCCATTTAATGTGTTTTTGAACAAAGATTTTTAGTAAGAAATATGGTCACATTTTTTATAATTATGAAGATTCATTATTGTCCCTGTCGGAGTAATTAATTAGTTTAATAAGGCCTGCAGTCATATTAAATGTAAAAATAAAACACCCAAGACTTTTTTAAACCTATCCAAAACAACACCTACTAATCATAGGGTTAATCCAGATTTAGAAATTACTATTCATACATCCCAAATTTTTGCTATGCCCTGAACATAAAAGGCTACAACATTTGTAACTAATGTA
>JAUIRJ010000163.1:21370-42621 GCA_030555515.1 Acutogordius australiensis | reverse complement strand
CAGGCCCGATTCTAGCTTTTCCATTTTAGGGGGCAAAAAAAACTCGTGGGGGGGCAGAAAAAATTTTTTTTGCCGCCTTCGGCGGCAAATTAGCCGTGACCTTCGGTCACGGCAAAAATATACATGAACAATAAAATCCATGTTCAAAATTTTTTAACAAATTAATAGTAATTTATTATATTCTTAAATTAAAAAAAATGAGTTTATAAATGAAATATGTGAATTAAAATTAATTGTTTTCACTAAAATCAATTGCTTAAAAAGATATGAGATTTGAATTAATTGTAAGGATAATTTAATCATTTGGTATCATTGCGCATGAAAATTAAAAATATGATATATATGAATGATAAAAATGAATTATATAAAATTTTGGATTTTAAAAAATGAAAAGTGAAAGATTGATTATCATGAAAACAAAATGAATAAGTATGCTAATTTGGAAGAATATATATGAAAAAACACTGGTTATATATAACTATTTATTAATATTAGGGTAAAAAATTAAATAAAACATGAACATAAACGTTAGTATGCGCATAAAAAAAGTTAGCAACCATGTTAAAATAGTAAGCAATAATTAGCTGATTATGAGCAGTGTATTGTATTGATCAAACTATTTTATCTTAGAGGATTTTAATTAAATTACAATATTCATCAAAATTCAACGCCCCTAGTTAATGATTTTTCGTGTTCTAAAAGAACCAAATCACCTTTAAGCAGGTCACTACTTGTCAGCCGTTATTATCCTTCTTGAAGAAGAAAATGTGGCCTCACAATTCGACGTTGAAGAGCCAATTAACAAACTTATAGGAAAAATGTTAAATAGATTAGAAAACGCCTCATTGTAATCATATAAAAATTTAATAAAATCAATAGTAACACATTCTTTGTAGTTATTATGTTTCTAATTAAAAAATTTTTGGCTACGGCAATTTCTTTAGATAATGAATTTTTATCAATATTACTTATTTTTAAAAGAGGCTCTGATTTATTTATATCTAAAATAAAGGTTAATCAAATTTATAAAGGGAATTTAAAGATTTTAAACAACTCTTATCGAAAAAATCTATTATCAAAATTTAAATAAATCAATAATATTAAAATAAATACTTTTTTCATCATTAATATTTAAAATATTTTCAAACTTATGAGTAGAAAATAAATAAAAATCAGAAAAATCTTTAGGTTTAGTCTTTCTTTTAACCATAGATAAATTATTGTCATTTAAAAAAATATTAATATCGAAAGAATTTTTGAATAAATCTTCAAATGTATTTTTATTTCTTAATTGTTTAATTTCTAACAATCAATGGTGTATTAAATCAGAAGTTTTATAAATATAAATCGTTCTGCATTGAAATTGATCTATAATTATTTTTAATAAATAAAATAATTTTTCAATTAAATACAAAAAAATAAATAGATGATTATAAATATGGTCAAAAAACCCCGATTCGGCCCTGTGACCTGAAGATATAAAAGTTTTTATTATTTGTAATTTTTTAAAGAGTATTAAATATATTTGTGTAATTTAAAAAAAACAATGGGCAGGTAGTGACCACACCACCAATGGGGCAACAGCCGGGGTATGGTCCCGCATTCACTAACTACCTTGATTGCATCATGTTGAAAAAATTCATGAAGGGAAGAGAAATTATCAAAAAAATCTTTCCCTTCACTTAAAATAGAAGAATTTTTTACAACAATGAATATACGGGACATGGTGTCCAGCTATTTTGCTTAGAAATACTTGAACACCATTTTTTTCCCGGGCATTACGTTCGCCCTATCGTAGCATTGTGCGATCAGGTTCTTTGGTTCTAGATTATATTCTAACAAAAGATTGTTGTTAACTGAGAAAATTTCTTAGGCATCAGATTTATGAATTGGTTTCACAAATATAAAGCTTTCTGTAAAATCAAATTTTTCTATATATTTCTGTTAGTTTGATCTCTCTTGCGGATGAGAAGTTTAATGAATAAAAACACTTTAAAAAAAAGTAAATATTTTTAGGACAATATTTTTTAAATATTATCCACGGAGCAAATTTAATTATATTATGTGGAAGAAATAAAATTACTATGTATTTTTGGGGGGGCAAATTCAATTTTTTTTGGGGGGGGCAAACAAAAAATTACTATGTATTTTTGGGGGGGGGGGGGCAAATTCAATTATTTTTGGGGGGGCAATCAAAAACTTTTGGGGGGGCACTGCCCCCCCAAAAGGGGTCTAGAATCGTGCCTGCCTAATATACTCACACATAAATTAATTTTTAAAGTTTTCATATCCTCTAAAATATGAAATAGAAACTGATAACAAATAATTCAAGTAGGAAACTACATATCCAGATGATTTCTTTATAAAAAGACTTAAAAATTCTTTCTTAATTCAAAATACATTAAAATCCATAAACCTTGCATTTAATCAAAATATCAAATTTAGAGCTAATTAATATTGTAATTTTGTACACTTATGTAACAAATTGATCTTCATAAAAATAATTATATGCAAGCAGTTTTTCAATAAAAAAGAGTTCAGTTTTTTATTGTGTTTTATGGTGAATAAATTAGCACAAATGCACTTAATTTATCTTGGGACTTTAAAAAAATAATGGCATAAATAAAAAAATTAATAAATTACAGACATAATTAACTAAAAAATAGCTTTTAACCAAAACACAAATAATATTTTAGTTTTTCACTCCCCTTTCACATCTTTAAAGGCAATAATAGACATCCATTAACTCAATTTTTCATTATGTGCACATTATTATAAAATCTTATTAATAGGTAATGTTATATTAGTATTGAGTCACCCCTATATAATTAGGAAGTATATTATTCAATAAAGACATAATATATAACCAGGGGTGTATGCCAAAATTTTTCTAAAGAGGGGCAAGAAATTTTTTTGGAGGAAAGCAACAACAAATTTATATCTAATATTGATATTTTATTTGCAAAATTAATTTAAAAGGCTGTATATTTTTTAAAAAATAGCACGTTTTGTGATTTCTTTTCACCTTTATATGTTTGATATATAAATTCAACGGCTGGTTACATCATAAAATTAAAAAAAAATTTCTAAAGGGAGCAATTGCCCCCTTTTGATGCCCCCTAAATACACCCCTGTATATAACAATAAAATAAGTTTTTTATTAAGTGAGTGTTAGGTCTATTTTTACTAAATACTCATTTTAGACAATTAAACTTTTGTTGAAACAATTTCAATAATAAATATGGAAAAATGTTTACATAAGACATACCTGCCCCAATAATTTTATAAAAATAAATAATTATAAAATAATAAATAACTTTTTTATATATAAAAAACTACATTTCGGTATTATTTAATTTTTGATATTGCAAATTTGGCCTTCTTCTTGTTTGACTTTCTTGCTTTCCCTCAACTATATAGGCCATAATCTAATACATTACACATAATGCTTTTACCCTTTTAAAAACATTTAATTTTCTTTTTCTAGGATCATCAATCTATAAAAAAATATAAATTATAATATATTACTTTGGTCTTTTTGCAACACAGAAAGTATAGGCAAAACAAAACAATGACAAACAAAACAAAATATAAAATTTTAGTATTTCCATATTCAAATGGTTCGTTATATAGCTCTTCAAAATTAAAAGGTTAAAATACTTTTTAAACGATTGTAATTTTTTTGCAGAAAATCACTATTTAGGATAGAAGGTTGAGTTACATTATTCCCAATTTTAAATTTTGTCTTTTGTAAAAAAGGATCCTTTATTTCGGCTAAAAATGAATCAGTGAAAGTCTTACCATTAACTAGTGCTACAACTGTTAATATTCCAATATTTTGCATTCTAAATAATTTAATTTATATATGAATATATGCATAAAAACATCAACTGCTGTTGCGGTGTCTTATTTAAAAACACAAAAATTTTTTTATAACATGTTTAATTATTAACCAATAAGTTTTCTTAAATTTTTTAATATAATTATTAATAATATATAATATTAAATTAATTTAAAAAGTTGATAGTTATTAATATTAAACTTATTTACTTAGCAAACTAATACAAAATAGCGCCTATTAGACAGAGATGTGAATAGGGTTATATAATTTTAAGGTTTTTAAAGACATAATTAAAAGACAGGCGGCTGCAATTTAACAACCTTTCTTTTTACATGCATGTATGAACAAAGACTCACATAAAAAACTTAGTATATTATTGAGCCTTAGATTAAGTGGTCCGGTTTGAGTCATAGTTTTATATTTAGAATTTGTTAATAAAGTAATAAAAATTATAGTTAGAATCAGTTAATTAAGTAATAAAATTATATTTAGAAATTAGATTCTAACGATGACGTTGCATTATAGATATATATATGTTGTCAGATTTATAAATTTTGATCTTAATATTATTTTAATTAACTTGTTAATAAAAAATTTATAAATTTAAACTTATGTTATTTTATATCCTAGTGGCCTAGCCATTAGGTGTATCTTTAGATCTTCCATCTAATTTAATGTCAATAAATATAATAGAATAACTCTCTATTATCCCATCAAATATATCCAATCAACTTATTATTTTATATTATTCTAAAACAATTATTTAATCTGATACAAACCTTAATCTTTACCAAAATTAATTAAAACCTAACCCTAATTATAATATAATCTTAGCCATACATGTTTTTTAAATCTAAAACCCGTAAGTGGTAGGGTGAGAAATTTGAAACGCGATGGCTACATTAAGGTCCATACGGACCCCAATTTTAAACCTCTATAACTTTAAAAGTTTCAAAGCTATGAACTTTATATTTAAATGATATTTAAGACCATACGTGCTATCTGATTACCGTTTTTTTAATCAAACTAAGTAAGTCAGCTATAAACATTGAAAATAAAAAAAAAATATTAAAACAAAAAGATTAAAAAACTAAAATAAATTGTATTTTTTGTTGTTGTTGTTTTTAACGGATGCGTTTGAAAAGGGATGAGGGAGGCTTTGAGGTGTGAGCGAGTTTGTATTTTTTTTATAGGGCAGGTGCAAAATGAGTTTTTATTTTCGTGAGATTCTCAAAATTTTGAATTTTTTTTTTAATTTTCAGAAAATTAAAATTTTACAAAAATAAAAATTTAATTTGCAAGTGCCCATATTTATAATAGCTAAACTGTTAAATTTAAACTTTAAATAATAGATTAAAAACCGATGATATAATCGTGTTGTATAAGGTTGGATGCGATATATTATCTAAATGCTGATGCAAGAGCTTAATTTACTATAAAATTTTATTTTTCTATTATTTGAGATGATAAATATAAGTTACAAGTAATTTTATATAAAAAAAATTAAAAATTTTTTTGAGGTCGCAAAATCTGACAATTCTGTCAAAAAAGGCCATTTTTTTGGTATGGACGGATCTAAGGAGCCGATGGCGGAAAAAAACTACGAAAAACGGAACATATTCTTGATGGTCTTATCTCGTGTAAAATTTCCGTTTTTTGTTTTTTTCCGTCTTCGGCTCCTTATATTCATCCATATCAAAAATATGGCCTCGACCAAATTGACAGATTATGAGACCTCAGACAATATGAAAAAAAAATATAAGAATCTTTATTTTGTACCATTTATTTATCATCCCTAATAATGAGAAATATAATTATATAGTACAAGCTCTTACATATCAACATTTATATGACAAAATATTTCGCATCAAACTTAAATACGAAACGATATATTATAGGTTTTTAATAAAAATATTATTTAAAGTTTGAATTTCACAGTTTAGCTGTTGTAAATATGCGAAAAAATTTCAATTTAGTTTTGTTTTTAAATCTTTTTGTTTTTTTTATATTTTCTTTAAATTTTTTTATGTTTATTGCTAGTAAGTTTGATTCGAGAAAATGGTAAACAAATTTGACAATCCTAAGATGGCAGGTTTGATATCTGTAATTAGCTTATAACTTTCAAAAATCTGTTGACCTGTGTAATATGCATCCAAAATTTGTGGAAAATTTTTAATACAATATATTGTTACCTAAAATTGTTTATGAAACTTAATGCAGGTATCATTTATTTAAAATTTCAGGAATAAGCAATTTACATATAAAATATCAAATTTATTAAGGCTTAATAATAGACAAATTTTTTTTTGAATGGTTTGTTATTAAGTATAATCATTAAATTATTTTTAAAATTTTTTGCCATTACTTTTTTAAATGTCTTATTTCAATCTTATGCTTGCAAAAAGCGATATTATGGCGTTATATTTTTTATTTCTATCAATTTTTTTGTGAAATTTTGTAATGTTAACTAAATTTAGACACATAATCTATGCGCTGTTGCAACATTTGTTGGTAATTTGTGGTATTTTAAATAAAATTAAAAATCTAATTTTTTGTCAATTTGTTTCTGTATTTTGCTGACAAAAAATTATAAATCTAAAATGCATTTCTATTACCAAAAAAAGACAATTTATTATAATATATAAAATATTTCCTGAAACGCTCGTCTCCCACATAGCATTTACTTCCCCAACTGCGGGTTGGTAGTTAGTGTAAAAAAATTAAAAAATTACTTCAAACATTTTTTTAGGCATATTCAGATTATATTGATTCTCATTTTTTGATAATAACCGTTAAAAATAATTTTTTTTTTACAATTTCGAAATTAGGACTAGAGCCACAGCCAACGTTAAAAACACTAGCTTTTTTAGCCTAATTTTTCACTGAATACTCAGTGTTAAACTTATATTTATTATATTTGAAGCTTAGATTATATACTATTTGAGTTACGTGTTTTATTCTATATAATGTATTTTACTTAATAAAGAGAATATTAAATTTCTCTCCTTTGCAATTTCTCACCTTCTTAGCTAAAAACAATTAGATTAACCGTAAGATCGCTAATTAAAAAATTTTTATACAATAAAACCGTCTGAATTTTTGATATTATGTTTAATCAATTTTTATTATATCTGAAAAATAATGACTCTATTTGTTAATAAAAATGACGGCGGCGGAGCAGAAATATTACAGCAATTGGACAATGTGCACAATTTCCATCCACAAATCAATCTATTCACCTCATAATCAAACTAAGACTCAGAATTTAAAAAAAAATTATTTTCAGTGTTAACCATTATCTCTAAACCTTTTTTTGCAATGACGCCATACCCATAATGCTCCCACCCAAGGCTAAAAATATTTTTCAGCACCCTTTAAATCATTTTATTAAAAAATTTTGGCCAGATTGTATGATAATTTTAAATTTGATTGTCAACATTTAATACCCAATTCAACAGGGTTTTCATTTAGTACATCTTTAACATTGAATGATTAAAAGCTCGACCATACCTTAACAACTAGGTCCTCATTTTATTTAACGTCGATCGTCTCTCGGGATGAAGACTTAAATATTAACTATAGTTTTAAAAGCGATAACATTTGAGGGTAATTTTCTCATTTTTGCCGTATTCCGGTTTTAATCTGACCATAATATTTCAGCCCGGCCCACCCGACCCTGTTATTTAGGACCGGATCTTTTCACGCCGAAGGCCCGTATATTTTATCTAATAAGCTTTAAATTAGTTATTAATCAAATGATTTAGAGTAATATTCTCCAATTAATAACAACTATGTCAATTTTAGTTTTAACCAAAGATAGCTAAAAAATCTATAATCAGAAAATCTTAAAATTACCGAGCCAATTAGCCCATCTTATTTCTTAACAAGCGAGCTTTCTGATCCTGACTTTGACGAAAAATTTACTATTCCAAAAAGACACCTTCTGTTAAATGTATTTAGGAGACGCTGTTCGGGCGGTCACGAGTGGCCTTAAGCAGTCTCTGGCTATCTCTTGTCTGATAAACAGTTTTGATTAGCCATTTATCTTTTAGGGCGTGACCTTGTTGTGTTACATAGTTGCACAAAATGCGATAATATTGAAGATACAAAAGCTCATCACGGGCGTGTGTGTTTAGCTGAAAGTTTGCACATTCAGATTTGAATTTGATAATTTGTTTTGCCAGGGGACAACCTAAATGACTTAAAGCTTAATTACTAAATTTTAAACAAATTTTGTTATTAGACTTAGCCCAAAAATATTAATTACTAGTTTTGTTTATTATATATTTAAGAAAAAAGTTACAAAATTTTGGCCAATATTGTATAATATTTAAAAAAAAATTCACAATTTAAGAAGTGCTGGGGTTCATATGGACCCCACACACAGTGTTATTCGGGGGTTTAAATATATAGTATTAAAGGTGAATAATATTTAAAAATTATTTTATATCTCAAAATATTTTGTTTTCTAAAAATGTTCTACTAGACCTAAAAAGATGATTTAATCAGTAATAATGGTACATTTAGTTTGATAAATTTATTTAATTAATACAAAAAAATAAAAAATTTTATTTTTTAGATTTTTTTCTTGTGTTAAATATAATTTACAATTTACTTTAATAATAACTTACATTCGTTTATAATCAAATAGCACATATGGTCTTAAAAATAATATAAATATAAAGTTCATAGAATCAGATGGTATTAGCCTCATGCCTTGAGAAGGAGAGATCCTTATTTGTAATGTTATTTCCTTGAAATAAATTCTGACCCTATTAACCTTCTAAACAGTTGCTTAAAAAAATTAATACAGCTTTAAATGAGTATACCTTTCTCCTGTATATAATGGGTTTAAAAATTAAACTTCAAGAAAGATAATAAAAAGTTTTTTTTATTTAACAAAATCTTTTCTATAAGTATTTAGCAATAACACGTTTCAAAAAATTTGTCCCATTTATAATTTTTTTTGTTATTTATTTTCACCTTTTTTTCTTTTTTTTTATCATAAAAGATATTTCAAGCACATTTTTTTTAAATTATTATGCTAACATTTTATAATTCTTCAATCTTATTTATCTGTATGTTTGCAAAATATATTAAATTAAAATATTTAATTGAAATTTATCATACAAAACAAATCTTCATCATAATTAAGTTACATCACGGTCTTGGTACCTAGTAAAACTTTTGAAATTATTCACGACTTGTATATAACATGTTATATATCTCACTCGTGCTAGTGTCAAATATTGGCAATATATTTATTAAACAAATCATTTAAAATCATATTTATCAGATATTTTTGCATCTGGATCGCCATTTATTATATATCGTAAAAAGTCTTCATATCTAACTTCGTTACCATCAACAAATTTGGCTAGGTGTCTTCTTATCAAATGCATTTCACTCGGTTTTAATCTTTCACCTAAAAAACATTTATTTAGGTTAATCAAAATAATAGGGCTAAAAATTTCAAGTTTTTAAATAAAATAAAATAATTAAACAAGTATCACTTAAAAATTAAGTGTTAAATAATTTTTTTAGAACCTTTAAAAAGTTTTTTTTAAACAACCCAAAGATTTACTAATAGAATTTAGTGTTTAATCAGTCGTTGTTAATTTTCTCACTGCCCTTATAAATAATAAACTAGTCTGTAAATAACTTCTTTTTGGATATAATGGGTGTTAATATTTCTAATAGCATTTAATAATAAAATTCGGTTATTTCGAAGTATTAAATTTCAAATTATAATTTAAAATATAAATGAAAAATTTTTAATTAAATTGTTTTTAAATGCTGTATGCAATTCTATTTTATCAATTATCGGATTACCTCATCAAATGGCAAGTTAAAAAAATTTGGGCTCCCCCCCCCCCCCCCCCCTCCCCTTTTTCTTAAAATCCTGGCGACGGCATTTTAATGTAGAAAATTACGACATTTATTTCAATTTTTTTAAATATTTGCAATGGGGATTTCCTATAAGACAACCAATACAATGTGATAAATAGTGCGCTCACCATTTTTGAATATAAAATAAATATTTTAAAACACATTGTTTGAGATTCTAGTTATGGAGGAATAAGCACAGCACTGTGCAATGCTTGAGCGTGAATAATCCTATAGATATTTTCAACTTTTATAATAGAATAAACCTAACAATGATAAAAGATTTTCGAATTGATAGTTTGTCGTTAAACTGGTACGGTTCAAATCAAACAGTGTCATGCATTTCATAAAATCGTCAAAACCTTGTACATTGTCATATTCGGCTTCCAATTCATCGAATTCATCAATAAGCCTCTTGAATTGTTTATAATCGATCGTTCTATTTTCTGAAATAAATTTGAATCTTAATAAAATTTTGTATTTTATTAAAGAAACCAGTGAGCCTAAGGGGCGCTTTTTCTTAACCTCTAAAATGTTTAGTATTTACTTCAGGTTTATACAAACTTTTACAACAGGCACGATTCTAGACCCCTTTTGGAGGGCACTGCCCCCCCCCCCCCAAATTTTTTTTAATTGCCCCCCCCCCCCCCAAAATGCATAGTAATTTTTTTTTTGCCCCCCCCCCCCCCCCCAAATTCCCCAAAATACATAGTAATTTTATTTTTGCCCCCCCCCCCCCCCCAAATAAAATTTGCCCCCCCCCCCCCCCCCAAATACGTATAAATTTTATTTTTTCACATAATACAATTAAATTTTCTCCGCCAAAAATATCTAAAAAATATTATTTTAATAATATTTACTTTTTTTTTAAAGTGTTTTCATTCAAACATTTCTTATCCGCTAGAGAGATCAAACTAACAGAAATTATTTCTGTTGTTGTTAGATATATAGAAAAATTTGATGTTACAAAGCTTTATATTTGTGAAAGCAATACATAATTCTGATGCCTAAGAAATTTTCTCACTTGTCAACAATCTTTTGTTAGAATATAATTTAGAATCAATTGAACCTGATAGCACAAGGCTACGATGGGGCGAACGAAATGACCGGGCAAAAAGATGGTGTTCAAGTATTTCTAAGCAAAATAGCTGGACACCATGTCCCGTATATTCACTGTTTTAACCACCGATTGCATCTTGTTGTAAAAGATTGTCTTGAAATTTTAAATGAAAGGTAAGATACTGATTTTTTTTCTTCCTTCATAAATTTTTTCAACATGATGCAATCAAGGAAGTAAGTGAATGCGGGACCATACCCCGGCTGTTGCCCCATCGCTGGTATGGTCACTACGACGCTATTATTTTTTTTATAAAAATTACATAAAAATATTAAATACTCTTTTAAAAATTAAAAATAAAAAAGTTTTTATATTTTCAGGTCACAGGGCCAATGCGTCGGGGTTTTTTGACCATATTTATTCATCAATTTATTTTTTTGTATTTACCATTTGACAAATTATTTTATTTATGAAAAATAATTAATGATCAATTTCAATGCAAAACGATTTATATTTCTAAAACTTTTGATTTAATACACCATTGTTTGTTAGAAATTAAACAATTAAGAAATACAAATACATTTACAGATTTATTTAATAACTGTTTTGATATATATAATACTTTTTTAAATGACAATAAATTTATAGATAATAGAAAAACTAAACCTAAAGATTTTTTCTAATTTTTATTTATTTTCCACCCATAAGTTTAATAATTTATATATTAATGATAAATTATAAAGTATTTATTTTAACATTATTGATTTATTTATTGATTCTTTTGATAATAGATTTTTTACCGATAATATTTATTTAGAATTTTTAGATTCCCTTTATAAATCTGATTATCCTTTTTTTAGATATAAATAAATTAGAGCCTTAAAAATAAGTAATATTGATATAATTCATTAACTAAAGAAATTGATGTAGCCAAATTTTTAATAAGAAAACTTAATAATTACAAAGAATGTGTTACTAATGATTTTGTTAAATTTTTATAAGATTACAAAGATGCGTTTCCTAATCTATTTAACATTTTTTCTATAAGTTTGTTATTTGGCTCTTCAACGTCGAGTTGTGAGGCCACATTTTCTTCTTTAAGAAGGATAATAACCTCTAGTGGCTAGCAAGTAGTGACCTGCTCAAAGGTGATTTGGTTCTTTTAGGACACAAAAAATCATTAACTGAGGCGTTAAATTTTGATGAATTTTATAATTTAATCAAAACAACCTCTAATAAAATTGTTAGATTAATACAATACACTGCTGATAATCAGCTAATTATTGCTTACTATTTTAAGACATGGTTGCAAATTTTTTTTATGCGCATTTAACGGTTATGTTCATGTTTTATTTAATTTTTTACCCTAATATTAATTACTAGTTATATATAACCAGTGTTTTTTCATAAATATTCTTCCAAATTAGCATAAAATTTTTTTCATGATAATCAATCTTATTTTACTATTCATTTTCTAAAATTAAAAGTTAATATAATTCATTTTTTCATTCATATATTTCATATTTTTATTTTTCATGCGCATTGACACCAAATGATAAAATTATACTTACAATTAATTTCCAAATCTCATATCTTTTAGGGCAATTGATATTAGTGAAAACAATTAATTTTAATTCACATATTCAATTTAAAAACGCAACCATTTTTTTTATTTTATGAATATAAGAAATTACTATTAATTTGTTAAAAATAAATTTGAACATGGATTCAATTGTTGTACACGTATATTTTTTGCCATGACCGAAGGTCACGGCTAATTTTGCCGCCGAAGGCGGCAAAAATTTTTTTCTGCCCCTCCCCCTCCCCCACGAGTTTTTTTGCCCCCCCCCCTCTCCCAAATGGAAAAGCTAGAATCGGGCCTGTTTTACAAACAATAGTAGTTTCTTAAATCATTTTTCGTTTTATTAGAAAATTTCCCAACATGAAACATTAATGAAGTTTAACATTACAAAATTTAAATTTATGAAGTTTTTGAGCCTAATTTGATTGAAATTAATATAATACATAATTTAAATGTTAAAATTTAAAAAAATTTAGGCTAAAAGATTGTCGTCAATTTCCTCATTTTGCTGTGCACACTAACATTTTTTGTTTACTTTAACTCATTTGAAGATTTTAATAATTTAATTTTTTTTAATTTGAATTATATGGAAATTAATTACAGAGTTTTTTTTAAGTGCTGGCTACAATAAAGTGTCACATGTTATAAAAAGAATGATCAATAGCCACATAAAATGTGGCCATCGACCACTATATTTTTGATCGTTTTAACAAATAAAAAGATCACGTCCACAATTAAATAATCTCTGTCATAATTAAATGGCCAAGATGATGGTTTCATGATAAATATCACTATGTTGTGGCTAAATGGTCACACAACTTAGTGATGTTTACTATCAAATCATCATCTTGGCCATTTAATTGTGATCGTGATCATTTAATTGTGATCGTGATCATTTAATTGTGATTGTGATCATTTAATTGTAATCGTGATCATTTAATCGTGATCGTGATCATTTAATTGTGAACGTGATCATTTTATTAGTGACCGCGATCAAAAAATAGTGGTAAATGGCCATATTTTATGTGACAATGATAATTTTTTTTGACACTGGCAATTTATAGTGACCAGCACTGTAACTTGTCCACACTTAATGGGAATTTAGAGTCCCACTATAGTTAATTATATTTTAGAGCTTTGATGTTATTAATCGTCCACTAGAATATTAAAAAGCTTGCATTTAAGTTATATTGGAAATCATCTTTTAATTTAAATTGAAAAGAATGATAAAGATTAAAAAAGTAATCTCAGCATATTATAGAAATTTTATTAAATTAATATCAAAATCAATGTAAATTTAACTAAGAATGATTTCAACATAATCCCCTAGAATTACCATTTAAAAGATTTTCAATTAAATCAACTTGAAAAAATGAATCAATTTTAACGCGCTCTAATACGAACAGTAAGCGAAATATTACAAAGCTATAAAATTCCTTTGACATTACATAGTAAGATTTTATTGTTTAGAGGGTTTGATTAAAATTAATTTTTGTTAAAATTAGATTTTAATGCCATAATATCATTTTATGCAAAAAAATACGTGTGTTATGAAAAAAAAAAGATTAATTACCTATTGATTAAACAGCGCTACAAATTTTTGAGAGTTATGAGCTAACTACGGAGATCAAACCTGCCATCTTAGGGATTTTCAAATCCGTTTACCGTTTTTTCTAATCAAACTTAATTATTCAGCTATAAACATTAAAAATTTTTGAAAAAAGCCAAAAAAAACAAAAAAGATTTAAAAACAAAAATAAATTGAATTTTTTTTTGCATATTTACAACAGCTAAACTGTTAAATTCAAACTTTAAGTGAAACTTTTATTAAAAACCGATAATATATCGTGTCGTATTTAAGTTTGGACGCGAAATATTTTGTATTATCTAAAAGCTGATGTAAGAGCTTGATATACTAAAAATTTTTATTTCTCATTATTTGATATGACAAACATAGGTTACAAGGAATTTTTATATGAAAAAAAGATTGTTATATTTTTTCTTTTTAGGTTATTCTCAATCTGTCAATTTGGTCAAAAAAGGCCATATTTTCGATATAGACGGATGTAAGGAGCCGAAGGAAGAAACTAAGAAAAACGAAATACATATATGAAAAGGCCAGCATGGGGATAAATTCTTTTATGTTATAAAATTCACGGTTGTGCCATTGAAATTTGTTGACCTGTGTTATGAAAAGATTTTATTTATTTTAGGAAACGGCCCGGCCAAAGAAAAATATATTAGGTTTGATCCGGCCCGAATTGAGGTCCGATTCGAATTTTAGACGTGCCGACACAGTAACTGACGATCTTGAATTCCGATAACATAAACAAATTATTATATTGCAAATTTGTTACTTTTGGCATCCTATGTTAACTGGAGCTATATCATTATTTGGGGAAAAACAAAAAATGTAATTATGCCTGTTGTATATGTTAAGCTTAGTTTTATTCGTGCTGCCTTAAATCTATTTATGTAGACCTCAGGCACGACTCTAGACCTTGGGGGGCATTTGCCCCCCCCCCAAATTAAATTTGCCCCCCCCCCAAATTAAATTTGCCCTCCCCCCCCAAATACGTATAAATTTTATTTTTTCTTCCACATAATATAATTAAATTTGCTCCGCCAAAAATATCGAAAAAATATTATTTTAAAAATATTTATTTTTTTTATAAAGTGTTTTCATTCATCAACACTTTTCATCCGCTAGAGAGATCAAACTAACACAGAAATTAATTCTGTTAGATATATATAATTTGATTTTACAGAAAGCTTTATATATGTGAAAGCAATTCATAAATCTGATGCCTAAGAAATTTTCTCACTTGTCAACAATATTTTGTTAGAATATAATCTAGAACCAAAGAACCTGATCGCACAATGCTACGATGGGGCGAAGGTAAAGCCCGGGAAAAAAGATGGTGTTCAAGTATTTCTAAGCAAAATAGCTGGACACCATGTCTCGTATATTCACTGCTCTAACCACCGACATCTTGTTTTAAAAGATTGTCTTGAAATTTTAAGTGTATGGAAAGATTTTTTTGATATTTTTTCTTCCCATAAATTTTTTCAACATGATGCAATCAAGGAAATTAGTGAATGCGGGACCATACCCCGGCTGCCCCAGCGGTGGTGTGGTCCCTACGGCGCCATTGTATTTTTTTTAAAAATTACATAATTAAATACCCTTTTGAAAATTAAAAATATAATTTTTAATATATCTTCAGGTCACAGGGCCGAAGCGTCGGGTTTTTTTGACCAAATTTATAATCATCAATAATGATCAATTTCAATGCAAAACGATTTATGTTTCTAAAACTTTAGATTTAATACACCATTGTTTTTTAGAAATAAAACAATTAAGAAACACAAATACATTTGAATTTTTATTCAAAAAGTGTTTTGATATATAAAATACTTTTTTAAATGACAATAATTTATCTATGGATAAAAGAAAAACTAAACCTCCTGATTTTTTATTTTCTATTCATAAGTTTGAGAATAATTTAAATATTAATGATGAATTAAAAAGTATTTATTTTAATATTAATGATTTATTTATTGATTCTTTTGATAATAGATTTTTTACCAATAATATTTATTTAGAATCTTTAGATTCCCTTTATAAATTTGATTATCCTTTTTTTTGATATAAATAAATTAGAGCAGTAATATTAATAAAAATTCATTATCTAAAGAAATTGACGTAGCCAAAAAAATTTTAATAAGAAAACTTAATGATTACAAAGAATGTGTTACTAATGATTTTGTTAAATGTATATATGAATACAAAGATGCGTTTTCAAATCTATTTAACATTTTTTCTATAAGTTTGTTATTTGGCTCTTCAACGTCGAGTTGTGAGGCCACATTTTCTTCTTTAAGAAGGATAATAACTAGTAGGCTGGCAAGTAGTAACCTGCGTAAAGGTGATTTAATTCTTCTAGGACACGAAAAATCATTAACTGGGGCGTTGAATTTTGATGAATTTTATAATTTAATCAAAACAACCTCTAGCATAAAATTGTTAGATTTATACAATACTCTGCTTATAATCAGCTAATTATTGCTTACTATTTTTAGACATAGCTTTTTTTACGCGCATTTAACGTTTATGTTCATGTTTTATTTAATTTTTTACCCTAATATTTACTATATATATAACCAGTGTTTTTTCATATATATATTCTTCTAGCATACTTATAGAATTTGTTTTCGTGATAATCAATCTTATTTTACTATTTCTTTTCTAAAATCCAAAGTTTTATATAATTCATTTTTATCATTCATATATATCATATTTTTAATTTTCATGCGCATTAATACCAAATGATAAAATTATACTTACAATTAATTTCCAAATCTCATAGTGAAAACAATTAATTTTAATTCACATATCCAACTTATAAACGCAATCATTTTTTTATTTTATGAATATAATAAATTACTATTAATTTGTTAAAAATAAAAATTTTGAACATGGATTCAATTGTTGTACATGTATATTGGCGGCAAAAAAATTTTTTTTGCCCCCCTCCACGAGTTTTTCCTCCGCCCCCCCCCTCCCCCCCCCAAGTGGAAAAGCTAGAATCGGGCCTGGTAGACCTGTGCTATAAATTACAAAAATTTGCATCATTTTTACTTTCAATAATATTGCCTTGTTTTCTCAACTTATAAGAACAATTTAAATTAGCTAGTGGTATATACTTTCAAAAGAGCGTTTAATTGTCGCATATTCTTCGAGATCTGGATTTTTGTTACATGCACGAAATGCCTCTTCAACGCATTCTGATGGAATGATTTCTCCTTTCTTAAAATAACCAAATATAAACATTAATAAGATCATGCTATTAAAAACACATTAGTTTTTTTTGACGTATTCACACTGTCCAACTTGTCTACGTCAAAATAAAATATTTCATCAAATAATTTGATCACTTTCCAGAAATAGGATTTTATAGTTAAAATTTACAAAGTTTTTTGAATTTTTAGGATTAATTTGCGTCAACATATAAAATAATATGCAAGCAAAATAAAATTTAATTAGAAATTTTTTGTATAATTTCTTTCTTAAGCTATGTTTTAAAACAATCCAGGTACTTTGTAAGTAGTACCAGAGCAGTAGCTAGGGAAGGGGGGAAGCAAACGGAGTTTTGGCGGTTTTTTCATTTTTGCTAGTTATTTTGATAAATTGCCTGGTACGCCCTACCCCTCCCTCCTTACAAAGATAATTGGACTGTGCTAGATTAGCCGCCTAGTCCATCTTTTTTTTTGGTAAGGGGGTGGAAAATTTTGCTCGTTTAATCCTAAAGCTAACCTATAAATAGACTGGAATCATCAAATACACTAGTAATTTTTAAGAAGAACAGATGGATCAGTGGGTAAAAGAGGAAAAGGTATGCTGATATGAGAAATTAAATTGCCCGCACTGATGTCCGTATTTCATTAAATATTCACCGGTGCATGCAGGGTTAGGAGTACCTGCTAAAAACCCACTTCCTTACAGCCTCTTCTTGTTTGAGGCCGCCATACCCGTTAGGGCTTTGTCACTTTTATTACGAACCTTAACAATGCAATGGATATTACCCATTCGAGATAAATACAGGCCTGAAATATAAGTATTTTTAAATTAAATTATCTATATGCTCTTGTGTCATATGTGAATTGTGTAATTTGTGATTCTTGGGATAAGTTGGAAGAAGACTTTGACAAAATATTTATGTATTGCGTCCTAATCTGGTTGAATGTTGGGCATAGACATGCAAAATGTTGAATTATCGAAGTTGTCATGACATAAAAATGGTTAATCCCTACTTCTAAAAAATGTGCACATGCATATAAAATGGCACTATTTAAGCTTTTCTAACCCTTACTCTAAATTGATCTTAACTAAAGATGAAATTTGAGTTTTCATATTATTAAGGGCTATTGTATAAAAATTTGTTTTCTAAATTTTATTCCTTCCACTAGTTATCTATTTGTTTGGTTTATTAAGCTTTGTGTTGTGACTATTAACAACTAAAATTTAATATGTTAGCTTGCGAATTACTGAGGTACTCCAGTCATTTGGAAATTTGTCATAAAAAATTATGTAATTAGAGCATTTAAAAGCAAGTTTATTAAACATGTATTGACAAAAAATTAAATTGATTCATACGTTAAATTTGATGAAAATATTTTTGATGTAGAGATTTTAACTTAATTTATCCAAAACAATGTTATTTATAATCGAAAACTAGTTATATTTTGAATTTGATATAGGCAGTGGAAAAAATTTTAATAAATCAAGAAAGCAGTTATGTAAATTACCAAGTTATCTAAGCTATTAAATAAGCCATGTATCATGCGCATGCAGCCCGGTTAATTTCTTAAACAACGTTATTGAGACTTGTAGAACAAAATAATTTTAATTTGACTTAAGAGATTAGACACTTATAAAATTATTTGCCTCAATACACGCCTTCTATAGTGATTTAAACCATTGTAAGGTTTTTTAAACGAATATTTCTTTTTTGATTACATTAGAAAGAGTTTAATAAACAAAATTCAGGCCGAAGTTTTACTTAATAAAAGCAAGTCATATATGACATTAAATATTTTAAAAATGGAAGAAACGAGTATGTATGGACTGGAAATCAAAAAAGACCCGAAAGCAGGCCGGTGCCGACCCACACGGGAATCACACCGGGCCGGGAGGGCCGACGTTAGTTGAAAAATAGAATTTAGGCCGGCCCAATTTTTATATCTAATTTGCTTTGTTTTTTTTAATTATTAACTAAGACTAAAAATTATAAATTTATTACGACTCTGTATTTTATTGATACTTTAGTTAAAAATTTATTGATTGCAATTTGGGCCTTGTTTGTTATTTCGGGCCGGGCCCTAAACCAAACTTGAATGGGCCGGGCCTATAAAAAATTTGTTAGGCGGGCTGAGCCTTATCACAGCCAGGTTATCCCACAGTAGAACTGGCAGGTTAACAATCCGAATTATATATACATCTAATACATTTTTTTACTTGTTTTTTATTTTATTTCTTCTTTTTCATGTCCATCATTTTTTCCTCTGTCTCAGTTGTCCATTTAGCCTATTGAAACCCACTAACTCCTTACCTCTAAGTACACATTCCACTTATTTACTTTCTACATTTTTTTCTTAAATTAACCTACATCTTAAATTAACCTACTTAATTTTATAAATTTTTTGTTCATTTAAATTTTCCACTTTCGGGCAATTTTTACATAATTTATAACCTTAAATATTACAATCCAAAATGGAAAATTAACTTTTCAAGCAAACACGTTAGTGAACATAAAAAACACAAGTTTGACCTATAAATACACGTAAAACTTTTAAAATGTTCAAACTCAAAAATTGATAATTTAGGAAAAGAAAAATTTACGGGGATTAAATAAGACAAAAAGCAAACTAAAATATAAAGAGAACGTTGGGAAAGGGAAACAAATTACGAAAATATTTCTTTATTTCCATGCAAGTTTATTAAAAGAATAAATTCTAATACTAATTAATCTGGTCTCTCCAATAACTACTTGCACGGCTGAGCGTAGTTTCAGTAAAATAAAATCTGACTCTTATTTGCAATCAATAATGACTACCGATCGTCTGTTTTATTTGTGTTTGAAACACTCATTCTAATGCAATCAATAAAGACATTAATGTTAAAAATTAGACTCTAGAAGGATCCATGTTTGAAGCAATTTTAAACACTTGTGATCTCATGTTAAGTTAAAAAAATTATTTTCTTTCCCAAGTCAATTAATGTTTGTTTGAAAAATTAGCCGGATGCATGCGATTGATGGTTTTTTCTAGCTTAAATTATTTAACTTGGTACTATATATACCTGCTTCCTTAAATACTCGTTAAAAATTTCCACCTGCTTAAACAAATAAAAAATAAACTAGTTCAAATAAAAATAATTGTTTTGGTTATAATAAGTATTAAAATATCTAATAGCTTCAATAATAGAGTTCTCTTAATTTAACGTATTATCTATTTATTTCATTGTCTATATTTCAATTTATAGACAATTTTTAATTAACTGTTTACTAGTGCACATGTATAAAAATTTTTATATCACTTTTTACAAGAATAGCCCCTCCCCCACTTCTATAGAATCCTGTCGAGGGTTTTGAAAAGATCTATATATTTTAATATTTCCTAAAACACAGGTCAACAAATTTCGCACAACCGTGAATTTTATAATAAAAGAATATATCCCCATGATGGCCTTATCTCATATACATATTTCGTTTTTTTAAATTTCTTCCGGCTTTGGCTCCTTACATCCGTCTATATCAAAAAAATGGCCTTTTTTGACCAAATTGACAGATCGAGAATATCCTAAAAAGAAAAAATTAAAAAAAAATTTTTTTCATATAAAAATTCCATGTAACTTATATTTATCATCTCAAATAATAAAAAATAAAATTTTTTGTATATCAAGCTCTTACATCAGCATTTAGATAATTCAAAATATTTCGCGTCCAAACTTTAATACGACACCATATATTATCGGTTAAATAAAAGTTTTATTTGAAGTTTGAATATAACAGTTTAGCTTTTGGAAATATGCGCAAAAAAAAATTCAATTTCTTTTTGTTTTTAAATCTTTTTTGTTTTTTTTACATTTTTTTTAAATTTTTAATGTTTATAATTGACTAACGAAGTTTGATCAGAAACGATAAACGGATGTAAATCCCTAAGATGGCAGGTTTAATCTCCGTAGTTAGCTCATAACTAAAAATTTGTTGAATTGTGAATGGCCTTGGCGTATCGAAAACCCATATAGTAGTAGATAAATTGAATGAATAACAATTGCGGTCTTGATAAATGCTTGACTATGCATTAAGAGAGACACCAAGCCA
>JAUIRJ010000163.1:0-21170 GCA_030555515.1 Acutogordius australiensis | reverse complement strand
TCACTAATATCAATTGCTTAAAAAGATATGAGATTTGGAAATTAATTGTAAGTATAATTTTCATTTGGTATCAATGTGAAAGAGAAAATTAAAAATATGATATATATGAATGATAAAAATGTTAGATTTTAGAAAATGAATAGTAAAATAACATGAAAACAAATTGTATACGTATGCTAATTTGGAAGAATATATGAAAAATTGGTTATATATAACTAGTAATTAATATTAGGGTAAAAAATATAAAACATGAACATAAACGTTAAATGCGCATAAAAAAATTTTGCAACCATGTCTTAAAATAGTAAGCAATAATTAGCTGATTATGAGCAGTGATTGTATTAATCTAACAATTTTATGCTAGAGGTTGTTTTGATTAAATTATATAATTCATCAAAATTCAACGCCCTAGTTAATGATCTTTCGCGTCCTAGAATAACCAAATCACCTTTACGCAGGTCATTACTTGCCAGCCTACTAGAAGTTATATTCATTTTTAAAGAAGAAAATGTTGCCTCACAACTCGACGTTGAAGAGCCAAATAACAAACTTATAGAAAAAATGTTAAATAGTTTAGAAAACGTATCTTTGTAATCATATAAAAATTTAAAAAAATTATTAGTAACACCTTCTTTGTAATTATTAAGTTTTCTTACAAAAATTATTTTTAGCTACGTCAATTTCTTTAGATATTGAATTTTTATCAATATTTCTTATTTTTTAAAAGAGGCTCTAATTTATTTATATCTAAAAAAAAAAGGATAATCAAATTTATAAAGGGAATCTAAAGATTCTTAATAAATATTATCGGTAAAAAATCTATTATAAAAAGAATCTATAAATAAATCAATAATATTAAAATAAATACTTTCATTATTATTTAAATTACACAGGTCAACAATATTTTTTATGAGTTAACTATAGAGATTAAACCTGCCATCTTAGGAAATATCATATCCGTTTGCCGTTTTACCTAATCAAACTTAGTTAGTCAGTTAGAAACATTAAAACTTTTAGAAAAAAGGCCAAAAAACCAAAAAAGATTCAAAACAAAAATAAATTGAAATTTCATTTTTGCATATACACAATATTTAAACTGTTAAATTCAAACTTCAAATAATTTTTCCATTAAAACCCGATAATATATCGTGTCGTATTTAAGTTTGGACGCGAAATATTTTGTATTACCCAAATGCCGATGTAATAACTTGATTTATTTTTCTATTTGTGATTAAAAATATAAGTTACAAGGGATTTTTATATGCAAAAAATACATTTAAATTATTTCTTTTTAGGGTACATTTAGATCTGTCAATTTGGTCAAAAAAGGTCATTTTTCGTTATAGACGGATCTAAGGAGCCAAAGACAGAAGAAACCAAGAACAACGTAAAATATATATGAGATTAGGCCCATCATGGGGATGCATTCTTTTATGTTTTTATAATATTCACGTTTCTGGCATTGATATTTGGACCTGTGTTATTCTCAAACTTATGAATAGAAAATAAATAAAAATCAGAAATATCCTTAGTATTTTTTTTATCCATAAATAAATTATTGTTATTTAAAAAAGTATTATATATATCAAAACAGTTTTTGAATAAATCTTCAAATGTATTTGTATATCTTAATTGTTTAATTTCTAACAAAGGGTGTATTTAAATTGATCATTAATTATTTTTAATTAATAAAATAATTTAATGATAAATACAAAAAAATAAATTGATGATATATGGTCAAAAAACCCCGACGCTTCGACCCTGTGACCTAAAGATATAAAAAAAAATTTATTTAATTTTCGAAGGAGTATTTATTATTTTTATGTATTTTGTTTAATTTAAAAAAAAAACAATGGCGTCGTAGTGACTACACCACCGATGCAACAGCCGGGCTATGGTCCCGCATTCACTAACTTCCTTGATTGCATCATGTTGAAAAAATTTATGAAGGGAAGAAAAAATATCAAAAAAATTTTTCCCTTCACTTAAATTTTCAAGACAATCTTTTACAAACAAGATGCAATCGGTGGTTAAAGCAGTGAATATACAGTGGTGTCCAGCTATTTTGCTTAGAAATACTTGAACACCCCTTTTTCCCCCGGGCATTACGTTCGCCCCATGCATTGTGCGATCAGGTTCTTTGATTCTAGATCATATTCTAACAAAAGATTATTGACAAGTGAGAAAATTTCTTAGGCATTATGAATTGCTTTCACAAATATAAAGTTTTATGTAAAATCAAATTTTTCTATATATCTAATAACAACGGAAATAATTTCTGTGTTAGATTGATCTCTCTAGCGAAGTTTTGATGAATGAAAACACTTTTAAAAAAAGTAAATATATTTTTTTAAATAATATTATTTAGATATTTTTGGCGGAGCAAATTTAATTATATTATGTGCAAGAAAAAATAAAATTTATACGTATTTTTAGGGGGGGGGGGGGGGGCACTGCCCCCCCCCCCCCCAAAAAAAGGGTCTAGAATCGTGCCTGTGTTCATTTAACATGGAGATAAAAGAAACTTTAAATGTATTAAATTCTCTATGGCATTATATAGATTATTTCAAAAAACTTAATTTAAATACTTATGTTATTGTGTTTGTACATCTAGCACAATTAAAGAGTTATTCTAGGAAAAATATTATAAAAATAAAAAATCATATTTGGCCACGGTAATTTATAGGAAAATATTAATTTATAACTTTGATGTAATACCTTTATATATCTATTTAATAAAACTATAAAAACTTTTTAAAGGCTGTAGTTTTTTAAATTTAAATTATTATTAAGCATCTCTTCATTGCGTGTAAATTTAATGTGTTTGTCTAAAGCTAATTTAGTTATAAAAGTGTTAGAAAAAAATTATTTTAAGTTAAGAATTAGATAGTTTACTTATTTTTATTTGACATTAATTCAAAAAAAAATAATGGTTTAATGTTCAAAAATATAATTAAAAAATTTAGCTAGGAATTAGAACCGCCGAAATTTTTAGTACCGGTACCGGTTTCAAAACCAGCTCAGCTCAGGTACCGGTACTTGGTACTGGTTCCGGTACCACGGGGTACAACAATAATTTATTTATGATAGCACATAAAATTTAGGTTATCTTTATTTGTAAATTAGTCAAATGTATATATTTACACGTAAATAATACATCATTTCGAATCTTTATTTAAACGAAATAAAATAATTGAATTTAACAAATTAGAATCCGTTCGATTACCTTAATTTGAAAGAATATTTTTCAAATTTGAGAAGGCTCTTTCAACACTTACCTAAAAAATAATATAATTAGATTACTTGAGTAGCAGGGACAGCTAAAACAAGTCTAGATAAAATATACAACTCTAAATGACACAGAGTGTCATCCCAAAATTATAAAATTGACCTATCTTTTAAAACTCTTTCATGTTTTTCGAAATTGTCTAACTCAGCATATATCCCAATAACATTTCTGGAACCGCTTTTAAGAAGAATTATATTGCTAATTAGGTGATTTAGTGTGATATGCAATTATCAAACTACTTAGTGTAGTTTTCCAGGCACTTTGTTATAATTTAAATATTTTTAAGCTATTAATATATTTTGGTACCGCGGAACCGTTTTTTTTAAATTTAAGAACACCGGTCCCGGTACTGAGCGACCCTCTAAGTACCGCGGTTTTTGGTTCCGGTTCTAATCCCTGTTTTTAGGAATAGTAAATGAACTCTGAACGCGCCAGCAAATTAAAAAATTTAGGATGTACTTGGGTCTATATGAGCTTTATAGTGCCACTTGCGGGGTAAGCATATTAGATATTAAGACTAATATAGATTTTAAATATAGAATTATGAATCATTTAGATTATGCTCCTTGTTGTGTTCATAGCTCCAAAGTTTTGTTAAGATTCTAAAGGAACTTAGTTTAAAATATTATTTATTATTTTTGATTGGGGTTAGTGATTTAATTAATTTGAATTAGTTTCAACCGAATATTTTAATTCAAGCTTTAATTATTGAATCTAGGCCCAATTAAATTTAAATTATATAATTTTCAATTTAAATTCATTTTATACGTCGGATATTAAACTTTCAAAATTATGCGCGATGCACATAAGTTTAGGATATTTTATTAATATCTAAATCAAAATAAACAGCTAATTTACCACGACACCTTATGTTTTTACAAATTTACAATTCTTAATTTTTGAACAAATGAATGTTTGGACACGCTCTTATAAAAAATTAAAAAAAAAATAGATTTAAAAACTATAACAATTTCTATTTGAGAACGCGTTGTCCGTGTTTATTGATTTTATCCAGGGCTGGGAAAAAAAACTATATGGGCTTTTTTTTAACAAGTTTTTGAGTTTTTTCCCCCAAATGCCCACAAACTCGTGGGCATGGCAAAATAAAAGCCCCTTTTCTTGCCTAAAGAAAAGGGGCATGTTTAAAAAAAGCCCCTTTTCTTAAAAAAAAACTCCTAGGAGCTTAAAGAAAAAATAACCCACCCAGGCACGATTCTAGACCCCTTTTTGGGGGGGGGGGCAGTGCCCCCCAAAAAGTTTTTGATTGCCCCCCCCCCCAAATTAAATTTGCCTCCCCCCAAATACATAGTAATTTTATTTTTGCCCCCCCCCCCCCCCCAAAATTAAATTTGCCCCTCCAAAAATACGTATAAATTTTATTTTTTCTTCCACATAATATAATTAAATTTGCTCCGTCAAAAATATCTAAAAAATATTATTTTAAATATATTTACTTTTTTTTAAAGTGTTTTTATTCATTAACACTTCTCATCCGCTAGAGAGATTAAACTAACACAGAAATTATTTCTGTTGTTATTAGATATATAGAAAAATTTGATTTTACAGAAAGCTTTATATTTGTGAAAGCAATTCATAAATCTGATGCCTAAGAAATTTTCTCACTTGTCATCAATCTTTTGTTAGAATATAATCTAGAACCAAAGAACCTGATCGCACAATGCTACGATGGGGCGAACGTAATGCCCGGAGGAAAATGTGGTGTTCAAGTATTTCTAAGCAAAATAGCTGGACTGTCCCGTATATTCACTGCTTCAACCACCGATTGCATCTTGTTGTAAAAGATTGTCTTGAAATTTTAAGTGAAGGGAAAGATTTTTTTGATATTTTTTCTTCCCTTCATAAATTTTTTCAACATGATGCAATCAAGGTAGTTAGTGAATGCGGGACCATACCCCGGCTGTTGCCCCATCGGTGGTGTGGTCACTACCTGGTGTTTTTTTTTTAAATTACACAAAATTAATACTCTTTTAAAAATTAAATAAAAAAACCTTTATATCTTAAGGTCACAGGGCCCGTCGGGTTTTTTTGACCATATTTATAATCATCAATTTATTTTTTTGTATTTATCATTTGAAAAATTATTTTATTTATTAAAAATAATTATAGATCAATTTCAATGCAGAACGATTTATGTTTCTAAAACTTCTGATTTAATACACCATTGTTTGTTAGAAATTAAACAATTAAGAAATAAAAATACATTTGAAAATATTCAAAAAATGTTTTGATATTAATACTTTTTTAAATGACAATAATTTATCTATGGATAAAAGAAAAACTAAACCTAAAGATTTTTCTGTTTTTTATTTATTTTCTACTCATAAGTTTAAAAATATTTTAAATAGTAATGATGAAGTAAAAAGTATTTATTTTAATATTATTGATTTATTTATTAATTCTTTTGATAATGGATTTTTTACCCATAATATTTATTTAAAATCTTTAGAATCCCTTAATAAGTTTGATTAACCTTTTTTTAGATATAAATAAATTAGAGCCTCTTTTAAAAATAAGTAATATTGATAATTCATTATCTAAAAATTACGTAGCCAAATTTTTAATAAGAAAACTTAATAATTACAAAGAATGTGTTACTAATGATTTTGTTAGATTTTTATATGATTACAAGATGCGTTTTCTAATCTATTTAACATTTTTTTTTAAGTTTGTTATTTGGCTCTTCAACGTCGAGTTGTGAGGCCACAATTTCTTCTTTAAGAAGGATAATAACTTCTAGTAGGCTGGCAAGTAGTGACCTGCGTAAAGGTGATTTGGTTTTTCTAGGACACGAAAAATCATTAACTCTGGCGTTGAATTTTGATAAATTTTATAATTTAATCAAAACAACCACTAGCATAAAATTGTTAGATTAATAAAAAACACTGCTCATAATTATTTACTTAAGACATGGTTGCAATTTTTTTTATGCGCATTTAACGTTTATGTTTATGTTTTATTTAATTTTTTACAATATTAATTACTAGTTATATATAACCAGTGTTTTTTCATATATATTCTTCCAAATTAGCATTTGTTTTCATGATAATCAATCCTATTTTACTATTCATTTTCTAAAATCTAAAGTTTTATATAATTCATTTTTATCATTCATATATATCAAATTTTAATTTTCATGCGCATTGATACCAAATGATAAAATTATACTTAAAATTAATTTCCTAGTGAAAACAATTAATTTTAATTCACATATCCAAATTATAAACGCAATCATTTTTTTTTATTTTATGAATATAATAAATTACTATTAATTTGTTAAAAAATTTTGAACATGGATTCTATTGTTGTACATGTATTTTTTGGCGTGACCGAAGATCACGGCCAAATTTGCCGCCAAAGGCGGAAAAAAAAAATCTGCCCCCCCTCCACGAGTTTTTTTTGCCCCCCCCCCACAAGTTTTTTTGCCCCCTGCCCCCCCCCCCCAAATGGAGAAGCTAGAATCGGGACTGAACCCACCCATCATTATTATAAAAAAAAAATCAAAATTTTTCGAAATTATTATAAAGAAAAAATAAAATGGGCTTTTTGGGGCTCTTAAGAGCCACTTTTTGTGGGTTATTTGCCCCTTTTCTTAGTAAGGGCTTTTTTTAAATTCTTATTTTGGCACTTTATTTGTAGCCCCCTCTCTTTTTTTATGTTTTGGGGGAAAAAATGAGCCAAAGTTTTTTGGCTCATTCTTTTCCCAGTACTGATTTTATCCGCGATTGATAAATTTATCGAATAGTTCCTGAAATAAAGGAGGTTATAAAGTACGCTCGCCCCACACCAGGCAATTCATGTAACTTTTTTTACTTTCTTAACCGCAGGTAAATGTAACGTTTTTTAGCCTACACCAAAAATTTAAAATACAAAGATGGCTACCCGTCCGAAAATATGCAGCGGAGGTGGGCAATTTACACTAACTCATGGGATAAAGTAAGTATTACGAATTTAGGTCGCCTTCTTTAATTATGGCCTAATGTACTTTCAATTATAACCAATCATCTAACCAACCATAATAATCATATTATACTTTATTTTCATCTAATAACATATCAACATATAATCACTATAAATTTAAAAAATATTATAAAAAATATCACTAAATGCCAATTATAAATTATATGTATATAATTTATCATGCTTCTTATTTAATTTAACATAAAAGTGAGCATTGTATTGTTGAAAAATCTTTAATTGAAATAGAATTTGTTCAAAACTATAAATTAAGCATTGATTTTGTAATAAAGTTTGAACTAAAAATAATACAAAACCTAAATAAAATTAGGATTGAGGTAAATAAAATAATTCTTAGAATTTGTTATATATTGCTATAAATTTATAAAAGTAATGTTAATCTAATAAACAATTGTGAAAATAAAAAAAAATTATGTGGTTGGTAAAAAAGATTAAATAAAAAATTTATATGGAGTCTAATTTGGTAAAAAATACATTCATGGAATTAATAATGCCCTATAAAAATTTCTTAAATTTTAATTTACTAATAAATTTCATTATTTTTGCGGTAAATATTACATTCAGTTACTATAAGTTCGTCCAGCATTATTTGGTGTATCACGTGTAGTAGTGTCCTAGAATTTAAATTATAAGGCATTAGGTTTGGTATAAAAAAAATCCATATATTATATCAAATTGAAGATAATGTATTATTAATAATTATAAAAAATTAGTAAGGATGCTAACATAAGGTGTTAATTTGCATATTTTAATGTATAAAAATAAAAATTATACAAAATGAAGTAATAATTTATAAATTAAGTAAATATTAGTATGTAAATCTGGTTTACTAAGAGGTTGATGTAAATATATTGCTTTAGGAGGTATTGCACAATGAGCTAAACAGAAATCATTATCAGTTTTTATATTAAATTAGATAATATGCCAATTAATAAAATATAAATATATTGATAACCCTTAAAAATTATCTTTAATTTTATATTAATTATAATTTCATATTTATATAGTAATAAGAATTTTCAGTTACTATAAGATTGTTCCAGTATATCATCTATTGTTTTATTGCATGTAGTTGAAATCCCATCCTGTGCTAATAAAAATGATAAGGTATTAATAGTCCAGTATATAAAAAGAATATTATATCAATTTAAAAATTATGCCATTATATTATCAAAAAAGAATAACTAGGATGCCATAAGAGAGGCCCTTTGTTATGAGAAGCTCTTTTATAGTATATAAGTTTTAATTTTATTATACTTTTAGATTAGTTACTTCACGGCAGGTCTATTCGGTGTAAAATGAACTCGTGTAAAATGACCTTCACGAGTTCATTTTACACCGAATAGAGTTTTACACGAGTTCATTTTACACCGAATAGTAAAAACGCTTTCCAATATAAGAAAATTTTTTAGATTAAAGTTTTCTAATGTAACTTTTTATGAGGAATTCGAATATATTATTGAAAATTTTCTAACTTGTTAAGTTTATTAATAAATGCGATTTAAAGGTTTTTGTCACTAAACTAAAGTTAGTGAATAATTACAGAGTTTTTCGTTGTATTATGCCAATCTAAAATTTTAAAATGAATTTAATTATCTTATTTAAGACATTTAATTTAAAGGGCATAAATATCTTTCATATTTCATTTATTTAGTAACATTACTATAAATTTATAATGTCAGTTAAAATTTTGTTATAAATATTTAAATCGTGCGTCAAAAAATTACAGCGAGCATTGCCTTATGTGCAACGTTAGGCTAAAAGCGAGAGGTCCTGGGTTCGAGTCCGTGCGAAGACATTTTTTTAATTTTTCTAAGATATCTACATAAGTCTGCATAACATTTGTGTACTTATATTTATTTTTTTCTGTCAATAGGACAAAAAACATTCAATATATGGAGTAATCCGTTGTAAATAAGTATGTCATCCTGGCTTATGTAGATATCTTAAAAAAAATAAAAAAAATGTCGGATTCGAACCCAGGACTCGCTTATTAGCCTGTTACGCTACATACTGGGCAACGCTCGGTCTAATTTTTGATGCACAATTTATACATTTATATCAAATATTTAATATGCTTGATAGTAATATTTTTACATAAATTAATAGAATATATAAATGCCCTCTGAATTAAATATTGCGAGTATAATAAAATTTCTTTTAAAATTTTAGCTTAGCAGAATATAACGAATAACTTTGTAATTATTTAATACCATTCCGTTAGTGAGTCATAAAAATAAAAATCGCATTTATTAAACTAAACAAGTTAGAAAAATTTCATTAATATATTCGAAATCCTCATCAAAAGTTACATTAGAAAACTTTAATCTAAAAACTGTTCCTGTATTGAAAAGCGTTTTTACTATTCGGTGTAAAATGATCTCGTGTAAAACACTATTCGGTGTAAAATGAACTCGTATAAAAGGTCATTTCGAATTCATTTTACACCGAATAGACCTGCCCCTTACTTCATCTAACGGCAATTTTTTCCATTCGATAACCGCAAGATTGCGCCAACATAACTTCGTTTTCCCGCATTTTTCTTTATTATTTACAATCATTAAATTTTTTAAAAAAAAGCATTAGTGCATAAAATAAATTTGGCACTTTTTAAAAAATTTTGTTATATAACAAAATAAAATTTTTCAAAATTTAATTTCACGAAAATAAAAACTCATTTTGCATGTGCCCTAATACAAATAAAATTAACAGCTAATTTTGAAATATGAGAATAGTGTTTTTTTGTCGTTTTGGCTGCGGCTGATGAAAAAAAAAGATTTGAAGAAAAAATCGGGATTTGATTAACATTAAGTTGGCAGATCCTTCGAATTTCAAGATGCGCATGTGTAAATTAACCACATTATGCCTAAAAAAATTATAAAAATACTAATATTATAATTACAATTATAAGCAAACATTATACAGTAAAATATTAATATATATGTAATGTTCTCATAACTATCTTGTAAATTGTGTATGTTACAAAAATGCATATAATGCTAATAATAGATTATTAAATATTAACCATAAGCAACCACCCTATATGAGATACCTATGGGCTCATTTTAAGTTAAATATAAAAAATATTCTTTAATTTTTTGGTGAGGAATATTGAAATTGTTATGCGGCGCGTTTAAATTTAATAAGTTTGCTAGACTAAGTACGTTTCCCCGCCAATAACATTTAATGAAGCGACATTGCAGAAACAAGCTTTAGTGAACAAACTTTTTTTATAGAATTATAAAAAGAGTTGCTGTAAGACTTTTACAATTTATCGTTTTTTAACACACTGTTATTGCTTAGTCAAGATTCACACCAATTGTTTTGGTCTCCAATATATGTTTGTTTTTATTAAAACTACAGAAACAAAAAATCCACGTTCATTTGCGACTTGTGTAAGAGGACCAGGCACGACCCCCAAAAAATTGAATTTGCCCCCCCCCCAAATGCATGGTAATTTTATGTTTGCCCCCCCCCCCCCCCCCCAAATTGAATTTGCCCCCCAATACATAATAATTTTATTTTTGCCCCCCCCCCCCCCCCCCAATTAAATTACCCCCCCCCCCCCCCCCCCCCCCCAAAAAAAAAATACGTATAAATTTTATTTTTTCTTCCACATAATGTAATTAAATTTTCTCCGCCAAAAATATCTAAATATTATTTAATAATATTTACTTTTTTTACAAGTGTTTTCATTCAAATACTTCTCATCCGTTAGAGAGATCAAACTAACACAGAAATTGTTTCTGTTGTTGTTTGATATATAGAAAAATTTGATGTTACAGAGAGCTTTATATTTGTGAAAGCGATTCATAAACCTGATGCCTAAGATTCTCACTTGTCAACAATCTTTTAGAATATAATCTAGAACCAAAGAACCAGATCGCACAAGGCTACGATGGGGCGAACGTAATTCCCGGGCAAAAAGGTGGTGTTCAAGTGTTTCTAAGCAAAATAGCTGGACACCATGTCCCGTATATTCACTGTTTTAACCACCGATTGCATCTTGTTATAAAAAATTGTCTTGAAATTTTAAATGAAGGGAAAGATACTGATTTTTTTTTCTTCCCTTCATAAAATTTTTCAACATGATGCAATCAAGAAAGTATATGAGGGACTCTACCTCGGCTGTTGCCCCATCGGTGGTGTGGTCACTATGACTCTATTATTTTTTTAAAAAAAATTACATAAAAATATTAAATACACTTTTAAAAATTAAAAATAAAAAAGTTTTTATATTTTTAGGTCACAGGGCTGATGCGTCGGGGTTTTTTGACCATATTTATAATCATCAATTTATTTTTTTGTATTTATCATTTGAAAAATTATTTTATTTATTTAAAATAATTAATGATCAATTTCAATGCAAAACGATTTATAATTCTGAAACTTTTGATTTAATACACCATTGTTTGTTAGAAATTAAACAATTAAGAAATACAAATACATTTACAGATTTATTTAATAACTGTTTTGATATATATATAATATTTTTAAATGACAATAATTTTATAGATAATAGAAAAACTAAACCTAAAGATTTTTTCTGATTTTTATTTATTTTCTACCCATAAGTTTGAAAATAATTTATATATTAATGATAAATTATAAAGTATTTATATTAACATTATTGATTTATTTATTGATTCTTTTAATAATAGATTTTTACCGATAATGTTTATTTAGAATCTTTAGATTCCCTTTATGAATTTGATTATCCTTTTTTTAGATATAAATAAATTAGAGCCTCTTTTAAAAATAAGTAATATTGATAATTCATTATCTAAAAATTACGTAGCCAAATTTTTAATAAGAAAACTTAATAATTACAAAGAATGTGTTACTAATGATTTTGTTAAATTTTTATATGATTACAAAGATGCGTTTCCTAATCTATAACATTTTTACTATAAACTTGTTATTTGGCTCTTCAACGTCGAGTTGTGAGGCCACATTTTCTTCTTTAAGAAGGATAATAACTTCTAGTAGGCTAGCAAGTAGTGACCTGCTCAAAGGTGATTTGGTTCTTTTAGGACACAAAAAAACATTAACTGGGCCTTGAATTTTGATAAATTTTATAAATTAAACAAAACAACCTCTAGCATAAAATTGTTAGATTAATACAATATACTGCTCATAATCAGCTAATTAGTGCTTACTGTTTAAAGACATGGTTGCAAAATTTTTTTATGCGCATTTAACGTTTATGTTCACGTTTAATTTAATTTTTTACCCTAATATTAATTACTAGTTATATATAACCAAGTGTTTTTTCATATATATTCTTCCAAATTAGCATACTTATACATTTTGTTTTCAAGATAATCAATCTTATTTTACTATTCATTTTCTAAAATCCAAAGTTTTATATAATTTTTTATCATTCATATATATCATATTTTTTTATTTCATGCGCATTGATACCAAATGATAAAATTATACTTACAATTAATTTCAAAATCTCATATCTTTTTAAGCAATTAATTTTAGTGAAAACAATTAATTTTAATTCACATGTTCAATTTATAAACGCAGTCAATTTTTTTATTTTATGAACTTTATAAATTACTATTAATTTGTTAAAAATAAAAACTTTAACATAGATTCAATTGTTGTACATGTATATGGCTAATTGCCGCCGAAGGCGGCAAAAAAAATTTCTCTGCCCCCCACGAGTTTTTTTGCCCCCCCCCCCCCCCCCCCAAATGGAAAAGCTAGAATCGGGCCTGAATAGTCTTTTATAATTGTAACCCGCGAATGATGGGGTGAGAAATTTGTAACGCGAATGCTATGGTGGGGTCCAAAACCTTTATAACTACAAGAGTTTTAGCTAAAATTTTTATTTTTTTATTATTTTGAAAAGTAATACGTTCTCTTTAATTATAGACTAATATGTTATCATAAATAAATATTGCAAATTTCATTTGACACAATGTAGAAAAAAAATCAGAATAAATTAAATTTTTTATTTTTTCCATATTACCTCAAATATCATGTCAATATATTAAATGTATCCATATTATTGATCAATTTTACGTCTAGTAGTGCATATTTAGAAAGTTTCATGAAAAAAAAATATTATGATAAAATATTATTTTTGGCTATAATTTACCTTAGGGCGGGCGCGTTCAGACTCGTTTCATTTTTTTAAAAAATTAAAAAATTTTAAAAATTTTAAATATTGAATTTTAATTTTTTTTTTCAAGTTTTTTTTCAAAAATTTTTCTCTTAAAAAAACATTTAAAATGCTAATAACCATAATTGGCAACTTTTTGTGAAAAAGCGTTCATTGTCAAAAGTCAAAAATTCTAAAATTTTTTAAAAAATTACAAAAAGTCTGAACGCGCCCTTAACTAGCGAATGATAGGGTGAGATATTTTTAACGCATGCTACAGTGAATTTTAAACCTATATAACTTCAAGAGTTTTAAAGCTATAATCTTTGTTTTTTTATTACCATGAAGAAAAATACGTACTCTTTAATTACAGACTAATATAAGTTATCATTAATAATTATTGTAAATTTTATTACAAATTAGAAAAAATTCTGAAAAATTGTATGTTTTTATTTTTCTATATTACATTAAATAAATCAGGTCAATAAATTAAATTTATCAATAATGTTGATTAAATCGTGTTTAGGTCGTATAGAACATTTTATGAAAGATTTATGAAAAAAAATTTTATGTGACAAAATATCTTTGGCTATTATTCACCTTACAAACTAGATATTTTATAAAAAAAAATAATATAATTTCCGAATGCTAGGACCCCAATGTTAAACCTTATCCTTCAAGAGTTTTAAAGCTATGATTTTAATTTTTTTTATTATTTTGAAGAGAAATAGGTGCTCTTTAATTTTAGACAAATATAAGTTATCATTAATGAGTATTGTAAACTTTATATGAAACAAAGTAAAAAAAATCTGAAAACTTAAAATTTATAATTTTTCTATATTACCTTAAATAAATCATGTCAATAAATTAAATGTATCAATATTATTGATCATATCGTGTTTTTAGGTCTAGTAGAACATATTTAGTAAGTTTTATGGAAAAAAAATATTTCGATATAAAAAACTCTTTTTGGCTATTATTACCATAAAGACTAGATATTTTAAAAAGAAAAAAAAATAATTTATATCATTATTTTACAATACAAACATTTTGTATAATTAATAATTAAAATTAGAACATTTAAAATATAAGGTTGCAATTATTTATTTTTAAATTTAAATAGAGGCAATAACATGGTTTTTAACATTAAAATTGAGAGGGTGGGGTCCATAATTCAATTTCTAAATTCTAAACAAATTTTATTAGACATAGACCATATTTTAATTACTAGTTTTGTTTATTATATATTTAAGAAGAAAGTCACAAAAATTTGACCCATAATATATAATATGTTTAAAGATATTCAAAATTCAAAATGTGCTGGGGTACGTATGGACCACACAGTACTAATCGCGGGTTTATGCAAAATCATGGCTTTTAACATTGAAACCACTAAAAATCCTAATTTTTAAACGAATTATGTTATCAGACTTAGACCAAATTTTAATTACTAGTTTTATTTATTATACATAAAAGAAAAAAATTACAAAAATGCCCACAATTTATAATATTTCTAATAATATTTAAAATTCAAGATGTGCTGGGATCCATATAGACCCCACGGTGCTAAACGCGAGTTAAAACCTAGATATTTTAAAGAGAAAAAAAAATAATTCATATTATCTACTATACAATTTTCAAACTCGATTTTTCTTTGCTACGCTAGATCTCGGAGATGGTTTGTAGTTGAGCGACGTGTGAGGTGTGGTTTTGTAGGGTAGGTTGAGAAGGTGTGCGGAAACATAGTTAGGAAGCGATCGAGACTTCCGGTGGGTGTGAAAAACCTAACTTTAAAAAGTTTTTTCGAGCAGTAGCGATAAAAAAAAATCGTTTGTCTAAAAGGTGCCTAGGAATGTCGAGTTTGTATTTTTATCCACTAGGAATTTTTATTTTTTGTTTAAACGACGAAATTCTCTCAGGGCTTTAAATGGTAAGGTTTTATTTTAAAATTTTTTTAGGTTAATTATTATAATATTGCCCACGTTTTTGGAAAGTTTCGAGATTTTATCAGCTTCTGTTACCGAGATATTTAAGGTTAAACAAAGGATTAAAATTTATAATTTACACTCGGAATCGGTTTGACAAAAATTCTGACTACAGATTTTTCTTAAATTTTTATCGAATCATAATAGTATAGTCCTTTACCTTTTCTCAAAATTTCAGACTTTTTTAGCCCATAGGAGCCGAGTTAGCGGCCCGGTACCGAAAGGTACATAAATGTACCTTTTGGGATTTCGGTCTTAAAGAGTAGTTAAAAAATATTTTTTAAACGTCCTCATCCATAATATATGTAAGCAAGTTAGGTCCTTAAAATTTATGCAAATTGAAGCTCTTCAGCTATAGCGGTGTGAAAGACCTAGGTCGCCAAACCCTGGAAATCATGTTGCTCTGTACGAATTAAATTAACACACAAGAAGGTCGCCAAAACGATCAAAATTTGTCTTATCCTATTCCTTAATGATAGTTTTATCGTGGTATAAAGTGATTGACATAGCTACTTTATTTGTTTTGCTAAGATTGGGCCATATATTTTCAGGTACAAAAATACACCTATAAGCAGGCAATACGTAAAAGTTAAATTTTATTTATAATACATATACATTCTATTTGAAATGTTTATATTAATTTATTATATTAACCAAAGTGGTCCGGGCCCGGACCCCCTTTGTTTAGTAAAATAATATTATACTGAATAATTGTACCTTAAGACAACTGTCTTAATTAAGAGGGTAAGCAAAATATTATGTAAGATATATAAAAAAATTTGATATATTTCATTGTAATTGTTTTTATAAACAAATATTTGTCTCAAAAATAAGACATAGAATTTAATATTAAACATATGTTAATTACTTCTTTCTTATTCCAGATAACAATACTTAGCCAGTTTTGATCATTGAAATTTTCAGGAATCAATTTGTGAGTAATTGATACATCATTTGGCGAAAAAATTTTATTTTGTGCTGCTCGGCACCAAAAACACAGCACGGAACAAAGTTATTTTTTTATTTTTTTAGATTCATCCTGTTACATCACCTACAAATCACTATTAATTATAACAATTAATTTATACATCCACACTTTCAATACAAGTATTTATATTTTAATTTTTAGATTCATCCTGTTACATCACCTACAAATCACTATTAATTATAACAATTAATTTATACATCCACACTTTCAATACAAGTATTTATATATATTATTACCTTTGTAGAAATATGGCAGAATTAAGATGGTTACAAACATTAAATAATAATGCATCGCCTCAGATTATATGTAAGTATTATTAAATTAATGAGATAAATTATATATGATTTACATACTTAGTGTCAAAAATAGATGAATATCATGGTATCCGTTATAATCTTAATCATTTGCACCCTCGCATTATACGTATATATATTTTTTATACGTAATAACTACTTTATACACAAATATATACTTATTTTTTTAATTTTATATTTATGATGGATAAATAATAGTTTCACCAATCGAAAATCGCAGAAGTATTGGCCAACCCTCAGTTTATGATTTATTTTATACAATCTGATAAATTAATTTTAAATTAAAAAGAACAAATAGAATCACTAAATGCAAAGGTATTACATGTCTAAAATTTTTATTTAATATACTAATATATCTTTCTATTATGAGTTTACTGTTGATATACTTGCAATGGGAATAATTTCCATCACGTTAAATTATTAATTATATGGTATTATTTTTAAATTTTATCTTTATTATTGTTATACCTTTTGAAAGCTGAATAAATCTTTGCTCTCAATGAGCAATTTGCTGTAATACGATAGAAAATATAAATATCATGAATATATACAATATTATACATTTTATATTTTGCTATGTTTTTTATATTTTAATCAAAAATAAATATTTCAATATATCAACTAATTGTATTTTTCCTCTAAATGGCAGCGTCCGCAGATATTTTGAATTCTATATATTTAGATACAAATGTCCGTGCCAAAATTTTATTAAGAAATTACCTAACAGCCGTTTTTTGCCTTTTAACCTAGCTTAACATACATATTTACCGCGGACGATACATTATGAATATTACAAAAATTTTTTAGAATTTTAACATATCCACTAATTGTATTTTTGCTCTCAGTGAGCAAAATTTACTATGAGAAAGATTTGCCTAACATTTTTTAAGTTAATAATTTGGTAATTACGAACTCTGATAACAAGTTACAAATTATAAATATATGTTTTTTATAATCAAATTAAATATTTAAATATATCGACTGATCCGTGTACACAGCCAATCAGTTTACTTAAAATGTCGTGTACACAGCCAATCAGTTTAATTAAAATGTCAAGTTGCCCGGGTGGAGCCGAGCTACATGGGCTAGTTATTATACAATACAAACATTTTGTATAATTAATAATTAAAATTATTTAAAAAAATAACTGGAATATAAGATTGCAATTATTAAATTTAAATAAAGGCAATAACATGGTTTTCAACATTAAAATTGAGAGGGTGGGGTCCATATGGACCCCAATTCAATTTCTAAATTCTAAACAAATTTTGTTACTAAACCTAGACCAATTATTACTAGTTTTGTTATTATATATTTAAGAAAAAAGTCACAAAAATTTAGCCCATAATAATACACAGGTCAACAAATATCAATGTCAGAAGCGTGAATCTTATGAAAAAATAAAAAATTGCATCCCCGTGATGGCCTAATCTCATATATATTTTTTTTTCTTAGTTTCTTCCGTCTTTGGCTCCTTAGAACCGTCTAACGGAAAATGACCTTTTTTGACCATATTGACAGATATATACCATATATAGAAAAAATTTAAAAATCTTTTTTACATATAAAAATCCCTTGTAACTTATATTTTTAATCACAAATAATAAAAAATAAACTATCAAGCTTTTACATCGGCATTTAGATAATTCGAAATATTTCGCGTCCAAACTTAAAAACGACACGATATATTATCGGGTTTTAATGTAAATTTAATTGAAGTTTGAATTTAACAGTTTAACTATTGTAAATATGCAAAAATAAAATTTCAATTTATTTTTTCTGAACATTTTATGCATAAGGGCGCGTTCAGATTCAGTTCATTTTTTTTTTAAATTTTTAAAAATTTAAAAATTTTTACCTTTTAACATTTAACGCTTTAAAATGTTGCTAATTTTGGTTATTAGCATTAACAAAGTTTTTCTGAGAGAAAAGTTTTTAAAAAATTTTGAAAAAAAAATAAAAATTTAAATAATTTGAAATTTTTAAAGTTTTTAAAAAAATGAAAAGAGTCTGAACGCGCCGCGCCCTAAACTAAATTTGGCAACTTTTAAAAAATTTGCGTTTTATTTAAAAAAAATTTTTTTTTTAAATTTTGACACAAAAATAAAAACTCACTTTGCACATGCCCTTAGCCGCAGACAAAATAACAAGCAATGTTTTCCATATGTGAAACTGATAAAATAGATCTTTACGCTCCCGATCTTATATGGTGCAACAATAGTTGCTATAGGCTATATAAAACCAAAAAAATATCAAATTATTTAGAGTACACTAATACAGGTTAATTATAGTAATTTAGAGATAAAAATATAGAGATTAATTGTTCTGTCATTAAGCACATTGATGGAATTTTTAGCCAAAAAATTTTTGTTCCAAAAGATGCCATTGGGTAGTTTTAGTTTATGTAAATTTAGATTTGTATATGGGAAGCAAAAAAATAATATTAAAAGAATTCAGGCAATTTCGCATACAAGCATAATTACAATCAAGAATGACTCTTCATTATTTATGAGTAATTACCTCTTTTTTCTTTTTTTGTTTATAATTTGTTTTAACATAAAATTCTGATATTTTTTTCAATTCACAATAAGTAAATAATTGTAAGTTCATTCAAAAATTTATGGTCTAAGTTATATACATATGGTTTTAATTTTTTAATTTGCTCTTTTATAAATTTTCAATATAAAACTTATTATTAATTTTTTTTTTAAATATTATATATAGCCTATTAAAATTGTATATTAAACGTGGAGGATGATGTGTATAAATAAATAATTGAGAAGGGAAATTTAAAAACCAAGATGTTGTTCTTTAACTTGCAGTTTATATTAAAATTTCCTGACCTAATAAATTTCTTCAAAGTTATTCAAATATCATTTAAATATAAAAATAAATATTTATCAAAAATTAATTAAAATATAGAATTAGGTTACCTAATTATAAAAATTAATATAATTTTTGTCTTAAATATAGTTCAAGCTCCTTAAGTTTTGTAGAATTGATTAAAAATAATAAATCGTATTGGTGGTGAATGTTTACTTTTATAGAAAAGTTAACATCCGAGAAAATATATTCAACCTAAATATGGCTAAGTTTTTCTATTAGAAATATAATTTAGGCTTTTAAATTCATTTTTGGATTATATTTTATAATTAATATGGCTCAAAGTTCTTTGTTAATTAAGTTGTCAACAAAATTCTGCTATAAAAAAATTTGCATCTAAATTGAAAAGATTTATGTTTAGTTTGTATTAAATTTGAATTTTTAAATTTATTTTGTCACTATGGTTGCTTTGCATTTAATCAAACAAAGATTTCTGAATTAATTAATTAATTTTACCACTTTTGGCTAATTAGTATTAAAAAATGTACTGAAGCTCCTAAATAAACGGCAATATTCACGTTTTGTACTCCTTTCCACACCAAAATAATTCATATCAAGATTTACTCAATTTTTTGTATATTTAGCGACAATATGGACCTCATGAATTGAAAATAATGTTTTAATTTTTTTTTATTTTTATATAAAAATTTTTTGTCAAATAATAAATTGGAATTGACCTACGTTGTGCCTAAAAATGGCATTTGGAATAAATCATGAGGTTGGGGCGGGGTATATTAAAATAATACATGTTTTTAGAACATTAGGGGAAAAAATGTGGTAGATAAATTGCCGCCAAAATCTATGCATACTTTTAAAATTAAAAAAAAATGGAAAAAATAAAATTAAAAACATATGAATTTGGTGGCAATATGTAAAAAAAATATTAAAATTTTCTGATCACTTATATTGGAGCTAGCGTTGACCTTAAAAAGTGCTCAGCATTTTTTTGACAACGACATGACTAAAATTAGATGGAGAAAGGAGAAAAAACAAGCCAAATTTTAAATCAGCATATTGTGCCCTAAAAAACAATCTTTTCAGAGGATAATATTGAGGAGCTTAAACTCACAAGAAAAAAAGATATGGAGTGAGCTCACTCAATATAACAAAAAACAGAAATGGAATATGCGTTATTTTCCCCCAAAATTTAATATATTTTCTTAAACTTCAGATAAAATTTAGATCTCATGAGCAGACCAACTATTTGATCATTTATTGTATAGGTATACATTTGAAAAAATTTACTAAAGGTGATAAATACAAAATTGGGTGTATAAAATTTATGCAAGGCTTGAATATTTTGTTTTATTTAAAAAAAAGAGTTAAATGTAATGTTAATATATACACATTCTTTAAAAATCATTTTAATTTCAATTTTTAATCCTATTTTTATCTCACATTTCATTAATAATTAATATTTAAAATTTTACTGAGCACTGTTTTCGTGGGGTGATATGATTATAACCATTTCACTTAAACAAATGTTTATAAAAATGCAAACTTATAGAAGAAAAAAAAGAAGCTTGATGAAACATTATTTTATGAAGCATTTCTAGCACATAAAAAGAATTATAATTGGTGGTGAAATTATAAAAAAATG
>JAUIRJ010000162.1:0-42597 GCA_030555515.1 Acutogordius australiensis | reverse complement strand
TTAAACATTCGCTGCCACATTTGTTAAAAAAAATCTAACCTAATTTTATGTACTTTGTTTGAATTATAGATATTTTTAGGACATACAGACCTTTCACTAATCATCTTATATCAAATCAAAATTCATTGTTTTAATTAACTATTATTTTGTTAATAACAGGCCAAGAGGATCTAATTTTATATTATATTAGGCGCACAGTTGAATAGCTAACAGGTCGAGCTGAACCAAAAATCTGCCAACGGGCGAGCCAGGCCTTATCAAAAAATTGAATCAATAGTCATTACCACCTCGTACAGTTTCCGTATATGTTTTAACTAATATTATACCTATATCTTTTAGCCGCCTACCTTAAAATTGAGGTACGTTTATCTACAATATTTTAGTATTTATTTATTTATTAGTACGAATTATTTAAAATATATAATAATCATCATTTACATATATAATACAGAAATATCAACTCAAAATTATAAGAAATTTAATAAAACCAAACTAATGAATATATGTTCAGACGGAAAAAAAAATTAAAATACAGCAATCCACATAAAATTAAAAAACTAACAATAATTGAAATTATATTAAAATAAAATTAGTGATATTATTAATAATAGAATTACTGAAAATTTATTTATACTGAATAATGTTATCTGATTGATAATACGGGTGTTTGAAGCGATATCTACTGTTTTTATGGCAAATGAAAGTGTGCAAATAAAATAAAGAGTGAAACGAAGATGGACAATGTTATCAACTAAATCGTGATTAATTTCTAAAATATAAGTACAATTTAGCTGCTGCTATACGAGATAGATAGATGTCTTGTTTATTAAAGTTTTTCATAATTTACAATCACTATTTTCATTTGCGAGTGTGGGCGCAGCCTACATGCTAAGAAACGGATTACTAAAATTGCTTCCATATTATACCAATTGCAAAATATTTTCACATTTATTGATTCTGTGACGATGAAGAATTAGTGGTGGAATGTTTGAGGGGGTTCCAGAGTTCAATGCTTTCGGCATTGGATACCGTTTGGTTGATCTGGTGAGCTATGACGGCCCCGAGCAAGGCGTCACCACTCATTTCGTTCATCATGAGGGAATCGTCGTTCCCGGCAAAGGGACTGCCGGCAACAACGGTTCCGTCATTAATGACATGCACCGTATTATTAGGTGCTTTGGGGTGTTGCACAAACGTATCAACGTGATCGGATGGTGTTGATAATTGATCCGAGTGGTGGCCCCCTCCACCGTTTTTTATAATATGCGAAGCGTCGAAAAAGGGTAGCGGTGTGGGAGCTGTATTTTTACGAGGTGAAGGAATAAAGCTATTGACAGACGATGATGGTATTAAGTCGTCGGTAATGATACCAATGTTAGGGGTGCCGCCGAAAGACGAAGCAACTGTTGTGGGCTGTAAAGAGTTTCCAGTGGTAAATGGAATTGTAGAAAGTGGTGGTCCGTCTTTCGGGAGTGTGGAAAGAAAGGCTTGAATAGCGAGGTTGGTCATGACGGTGGTCGGAGTACCGTTAGACAAGTTGTTGTTAGGTGACGAATCAGGGATGGGTTGTGAGTGTGACGAAAGTGTTTGTGTTGGTTCGGTGAGTCTAAGGCGTTTTTCGGGAGGTTCCTCAGTACAGGATGGTCTATGAGAGTTGTTTGCACCACTAATAGTTATGGTTGGGGTACCGGTAGTGATCGAAGTTAAGGTCAACGTGTCATTACTATTGTCAATACTACAAACACCCAAACAAAGGGTGTGGGAATCAATATTTAGGTGGGAAGTGCCATCCAAAGGAGAGGATTGTGTTGAAAGACCTGACATCCTACTGGTATATGAAGGGGTGGTTATCAAAGTGTTTGCGGTAACGGGAGAACTCGCAGTAAGACTGAGACTAAGCGCCGAGACCGGTGTAGAACGATTGAAAAAAGAGAGCGTACGTGGGTGAGGTCCGGCACTCTTCGGTGATGAACCCGTGAGAATAACGGAAGCTGGCGGGAGAAGTGACGGACCACTGTTTCTTTTGGGACCTACATGGGAAAATAAAATTATCAACACATGGCAGGTTTAACATGTTTAAATTAAAGTTTTGCATAAAAAGCGCCAAAATATGTTTTAATACCACAGTTCGATAAATATTTGAGATGTATAAGCTAATTTATGGGATAATAACTTAGTGATTTTATATTCTTTCACCGTTTTTTCAAGCGAAACTTTGTAGGCCAGCTATAAATGTTGAAAAAAAAAACAATTTAAACATATGAAACAGGACAAAAACACGAAGCATATTTCACGGTTTTTATTTTAAATTTAAAATTTTATTATTTGAAAAAATAAAAAAAATTACAGAAAAAGTTTTTTCATGGGCTTAGACTAAATATAAATTTAAAAAAAAATGAGTTTATTTACAAAATGAAATTTTTAATAAAAATTTACTTTGATATACTTATAAATTTATCTTATAATAATTACTAAAAACCGATGCCACAGTTGATATAGAAAAATTTTGTTTTTACAAAGTATTTCGAGGTCGCAAAATCACCCAATTTTGCTACATTTGACTATTTTTTCGATAGTCGCGATTGTAAGGCTCTGTCTCAGTGATGACTCGAAAAACGAAAAAACAATTAAGATAAGGCCACATTGTGTAAATGATTTCGCTGCTGTTTCATAAACCTCACCGAACTTTCATAAATATATAGAGACCTCATATACAATTTACAGGCTTACCTAATATTGAGAAATTGTTTGAAATTATCGGAGTCACGTTTATTTTATGAGGCATAATGTGGGTGGAAAAAGAAATGGGAAGCAAGGATTTTGTGCCTGCAGGTAGTGGCGGCGGCAATGTTGTTATAGATGAGGATGAAGGCACGGCCTTGATATTGTTAAACGGTCCAAAAAAGTAATCATCTTTAGGTCGTTGAACGATGGTTGATGAGACCTTAACATTGTTCAGGAGTTCTGGTTTTGAAGTTGTAAATAAAACGCCATTGTGGCTTGAGTGGCCTACCTTACTATGGTAGTTAGTCTTCGTGGCGTGTGAGGAGGTATCATTGGGTAACGGTGTTTTGGTAGATGGGGAAGGGCCGTGAAGGCTCACATGGCTTTTGGTAGATATAGAAAATGAGTTTATAATACGGTGGTGATCTGACCCCTTAGGTGTACTCGGTTCGAATTCGTAAGGATCATGGACCATTGTGGCACGCTTTGTACTTTCGGAAACTTTAAAGGGTTTAAGTGGAGGCGACGAGGTAGATTTAGTAAGAGACAAACTTTGTTGCTCTTTTTTGCAGCCAGTATTTGACGGAGCTATAGAATTAGTGACGGGAGACTTATTGGCTACAAAGTCAACAAAATCAGGTGGTTCATGCGGCTTAGGCACAGCTAGATCGCAATCATTTATTGGAGGCAGATTTGCGCACTGTTTTATGGTTGGAAATGTAGTGCTTTCACTATCAAACTGCGGTTTAAATGGTCCGATTTGGTTATCTAACAGCAAATTCGATGTTTTAGCAATGAGATTCGTTTCCATTGGGTTTGAAGATGTGGTGGCGATAACAGGTAAGGAGGGAGGGGCTATAAAAAGTTTAAATGTTAATTCAAGACACCAAATAAATTCCATAAAGCGCTTTTAAAATAAAGAACAAAGTTATGCAGCCACAAGCAAACATTTGGTTACCTACTTTAAAAAAGTAAATAAAATAATATTATACCTTCAAGGTTATTGGTCGCTGATAAAATTGGAATCGATGTAGTAATGAATTGCTGGTGACCGGATTGAAGGGTTACGTGTGATTCAACATTAGAGGCCGTAATAATCGCAAGTTGATTTGTCGATGCGGGCTCAAGTGTGGAGACTTCAGTAATGTTACCACAATCCGTTACTTCAATGGTGGTAAAAGTAGAAATCTTAGGTATATGTAGTAAAAAATTATTAAATTATTTCATTAATAATATGATAGATATATTGCATAAAAATAATTTTATGTCATATTTTCAATTCCTTAACTGTTTAGGTTACACCGCATCAATTTAGTGAGAGGTGTAAAGGTGAAAAAATTATTTGTGGTAATAAGATATGGTATAAAGGGGCAAAATTTTTTCTTCTTGACTTAGCATAAAATTATTATTTTCTTCAATGATATATGCTAAAATTAAAAAGGAAATCTGTTAAATTGTAAAAAGTATTTATAATAAAATTTAATAAATCAGATTGGAGTCAAAGTAAAAATTAACTCAATTAAACATATTTAGTTTAAACAAAATCATCAAAATTATAATAATTTAATTAATTTCGTATAATGAGGTTTGGAAAACGATAAATGGTAAACGGAATACATAAGGGTCATTTTAATATCGTAAAGTCCTCTCATTACCCAAACGTAATAAAATTATTAATTGATACCACGATTTTCAAATTAATTAAATTATGTTTAAACTAGGCTTTGAATCCATCAAAGCAAAACAAAAACTGGGCAATCAAAAATAAACCTTAAGCGGTGAAAGAGTTAAATTGCTTTTGTCAGCTCCCTCGTGTAAGGTTGTGGGAAAAGAACGTCCCGTGGTACTTAGCGGAGCAGTATTAGATGAGGCGTTAAGTGCAGGATTTTTTGTAGTGACAATAAGATGCATACTCGCGGGCAATTCTTTGGACCCAAAGGCATTATTGTTATTATTGGGATTATTCATGTTATTATTATTTAAAGAGGAAGTGGAATTACTATTGTTATTATTATTGTTGCTGTTGTTGTATTTGCGCTTTTTGTTGGCCATTTTTCGCCTGGCCACCATTTTCTTGTAATTTTCTTCCTTTTTGGTGCGGTAATAGTGTAAAACGCATTCTTGAATGGTCTATAAAATATTGGGGAGAAAAAATGAATGTGAGTTATATGCAAAATAATCAACAAAAAACTAGGCAAATTTGAAAATTTTATAAATTCACAAAGTATTCTAAGGAAATAACAAACTTTTCCATCTATCATATGAATTTAAATAGCTAGGAAAGATTGGTAATATAATTTTCTTCAATTTAGAAATTTTTTAAACTGGTCGAGTTTTGGTTTTTATATGATACCTTATATAACAAATTTAACCTTTTTATCAAGTGTGTCATGCAAAAATCAATAAGAATAATTAGGAAGGAAAAATTATAGTATAAAATTGCAACAAATAAACTTTATTTGGTAGGGCTCTAGCAATAAAATCAAATTCTTTTGGTCTCGACGCGTATGACCGTTTAAATATTTCGTGTTCCTCTTCACTCCATGGATTATAATGAATAGCCATGATTGAACGCAATTCCAAAGGTAGCAGAATACTAAAATCTAAAGGCAAAAAGAAACATTAATTTAACTTTTATGTAAGTTATATGAACACATCGAAGAGCGAGTCTTATGATGAAAAATCTTTACAAGGAACTCAGGACCAGGGATAATAAAAAGACCCGGCAAACAACAGGGTCTTGTTGACCGGCGACGTCATACACGATTTAAAATTAAAGCTATAAAATTTTTTAAATATAACATTTACGATCCTGATCTCAAAAGCCGGCCTAAACAATGTCAAGAAATTTAAATAGGTTTTCAACACACTTAAAAGAACACATCGATATTACCGCAATGTATGGGCATTACGTATCGAAAAAACCAAGTGATTTAAAAAAAATTGTTATTAATTCAATTCACAAATCAGGTGATTTCAAATACCTCTTGGTAAATATAAAATTACATCGGGGGTTACGACAATACAAAACAACAACAACAAACAATACGGAATGATGGATATACAGCAGAAAAATGATTCTTTTTAACAAATTAATACTTGTGAAAATATGAAATAAATGTTTAATAAAACGGCAAAATTAATAATCAAATAATAGCTGCATGTCAGCATAGAGCTCATTACCACATGTATCGGCAAGTGGGCAGCATTTTTCAACCACCAGTGGCTCATTTATCTCTTTTCGATCAGGCGATGAAACGATTGGTCCCTCGACCTGGTAATTGATTGGTTCGGGTTCTAGAGATACTTTATCTGCTAAGGATTGGTCGGTGAGGCTTAAATCATTAATATTATTATGGTCGTTATCATGGTAGGTGGTGTCTTGATTGGATGCCGCAAATTTAGTTTGAGGTGTCGAAAAATTCATGTACCTGTAAAATGAACGTTTACATATATTAAATAAATCAATTGTATTTATTTCAACCATAATACTCTAAATAAAAAAATTTTTTTATTAAGAATTTATAAACATGTCAATGATTCTTACTAAAATTTGATTGTCTTGTAACAATATATTCACAAAAAAACATTTTCTAAATAAATTAAATTATTTCTCTTTATTATGCAAAAACGGACCACATGTATTGTTGATCCGTCGTTCATATCCGGGCATACCTTAAGATAACAATTTATAGGACCCGGCGAGTTTATTGTGAGGGACTCAAAAGTTACGAATTTAAATTTGAAATGATTAAAGATTACCAATCGGAAGTATAATTTGATACTATTGAAATTGTTATTCTTCTAACCTTAAACGTAACTTGCATATCTTACAAAAAAATTAAGAAAATAGCCATCCGTTACCAAAAAAACAAAACTGCGGAGGAAAAAAAGCATAGCGCCTTGTTAAGCTGTCCCCTATCAGGGACACTAATGTTGAATATTAGATTAATAAATTATAATATAAGATACTCATAAAAAAGCTAAATCATGAACAAAAACGAATTTAAATTAAATTAATGTTCCAGATTCTGATTTACCTGGGGCAAGTGAAGCTAAAATGTCGTATGGTGGGCACGATGCGCAGGGGGTCAAGAAAAACGGTTCGGCTTTCGTGTTCTTTATCTGTCGTGGAGCGAAGGTGCGGTATCGGGGCTGAAAGGTTGTGCAACCTTTTACGTTCCTCCTAAGATAAAAAAAAATTATAATATATAGCGCGTTAAAGAGGTACACAGATTATTTGTAAAATTTACTATTTGTCCAGTTTTAAAACCTTATTCCGTTTTTTTATGGCACCAATTGCAACGGAGTTTAGGTTAAAAATGGCGAAAAAGCCAATAAACCTATCGTATTATTTTAATCTTACTTCTTGCTCGAGGAGCCGTTTGGTTATTTCTTCGACATCTGTTTCAGTTCGGGCATAGTTACCAACAGTGTTACGAGTCCAGACGCGACGGAGGCGTTCGCGTTCGAGTCGGTCGTCCCGAAGTTCAGAAAATTGATTCTCAAAAAACTCGCGGGCTTTGGCGTCCTTATTTCTAAATTTATATTTCGTATATTCATATTAAACAATATGTAAATAAGAAAAATATGCGCAAAAATGTTAAAAACGTGTTAAATGTACATCTTTATAAATGTAAGCTGGTATATAAAAAAATATATGTAAAGGTTTGTTAATTGCTCTATACCAAATCAATTAAATTATAAGGAAAAAAAATGGTTTAGAATGATAAGTAAACGAAAACGCAATACATTAAATAGGTTACCTTCTTTTGGCAATTTTACGGGATTTGGTCACTGATTCGTTCCATGCTTCGAGGCGTTCACGGTATTCCTGATCAAATCGGGCATATTTCAAGGCATCGAGACGCCTTTGTCGTGAGATTCGAGCTCCAAGCGTTTTACTAACCAACGAATGCCTGTCAACGTAGGGAGAATGAAATAGTACTTTAGGGGGCAAGCTCAACATCAAATTTTAAAACAACTGAAAAAAATTTGTTTATTTCTTTATAATTATTTAACCTAACGTAGTTAGCCCAAAAATGATTTAATGTTTTGCATCAAACTAATAATGTATGAATAATATTTTAAATTACAATTAACAAGTATAACATAAAATTACGTTTTTTGTGCTGCATATAGTTTACACAAGAAACAACCTTTTTTTTCTTCAAAATATAAAGTTTATTTTAAACGTGTCTTAAAGTAAAAAAGCAAGGCAGATTGCGCTTCGTATTGTTGCGAGTTAACTTAGAATTAAGTCTCCAGGATGCGAGTGTTTGGATCGAAAAACATAGGTGGCCAGCGTGCAAGCAACAACCACCCTATGGCTCCAACCAAAAGGGGAAGGACATAAGAAAAATCTACATTTATTTTTTTAGTAATACTTAAGGTCCCATCACTCTAAATAAATTAAACCGTAATAAATTAGTTGTAAAAACCTGGATTTAGAGGCGTCAACGGCATTGAGTTGTTCCAAGATTCGCGCAGTGGCTGTGTTATTTGAATCTCGACGGTTTGAAGGAGCCATCATCATTTGTTGAAAATTACGTGCTACCCTTTTATGCGATTTTTCGGCCGAACTCTAAAGGTGTTGGCAAACAATAAAATATATTTGGTGGTCAGGCCACGTGCAAAGTGAGTTTTTATTTTTGTAAAATTTTAAAAATTTTATTTTTTTTCAAAATTTTTAATTTCTTTCAGAAAAAGCATTTTATGTGCATAAACTAAATTTGGCAACTTTTCAAAAATTGATGTTTCATTACAAAATAAAATTTTTCTAAATTTTGAAAATTTCACGAAAATAAAAACTCACTTTGCACGTGCTCTCATACAAAAATTTATTAAAATATTTTATATTATATATCGTAGCTTGAATTACAAATCACCCCTTAATACTCTTCGTAATGTAGCCATTAATACTATTTCAAACGACTCCAGAAATCGCTTTGATATAAATAAATACGCGCTATTATAGAAATGTAATAGTAGTATAGGATACTCGGTTGGCGGAGATAACGTGGTCCCTGATGCCTTGTCCGTTGCTTTGAGCAAGCCGACACCTCGCTTCAATCATACGGGATTGAAAAGTTGACAAGGTGAGCTTGTGTGACATTACGGGACTGCTACCATGGTTCGTTGTCGCAATGATAGAAGCAGCAGTTATAGTACTAGCATCCGCAGCCGTCGTTAGTGAGGAGGAATGGAGCGAAGAGTTTGAATGTTGACGATGTTGGCCTAACCTACCATTGCTAAGTGCGTTGATGCAGCTTCCGTTCGATAGTCGGGCGTTGAGTTCGCCCGTCATTTCCATCTGGATGAAGGGAGTAAAAGTAAAATGAATATAAAACATGAAATTATAAGTGATACCTGGTAAGTAATATTAGAAAAAAACAGGCAAATTAAAACAAACCATTATTTTTTAAAAATAGATTTAAATAAAAATAATTTCAATTCATGCTAATAATTTACACGTCTCTCTAAATTGAAAGACAAAGTATCCTACTACAAAGAACGAAACGTAAAAAGTTTTTAGGTTGACTAACTTTAGCACGATTCATCATAACCATCCGGTTTTCTAGGATATCGAGGCACGAGTCAAGCCTTTGAATCTCTTCGATGATCGAATTTTTGGCGACGGAAAATCGGTTGCCAGAGCTGTTGTTGCAGTTTGAAGGCGGGAAAGGAGCAGAAACTGGACCGGTATAATTGCCAACAACATGAGTATGTCGAACGTCCGCTCCTTTGTTGTTATGAATTATTGAGGGCGGGGAGAAGGGCAGTTGGTGGTTGTTTGTTGGTCCTTTGTAAGCGTTACTAACTAACGTCGGCGTTTTATTACTGATTTCACTATTATGGTCGGCTTTGGACGATTTGGCTATTGATGACTGATGTGGGCCACTTTTAGGGGCGGCACAATGGGATGAAGGCGTTGGTAGGTGCCAAGTCGTATTTTTTACCACCGCATACTTATCATTCGTGAGATCTAGGGTTTGATGTGACTGATTAGGGTGATGTTGACCCGTACCGGTTTTATTGTTGACGGGAATACCGTTAGTTATATTTTGTAGCTTGCCGGTGTTGATATTATTTCCCGGGATAAAGGTGTTATGCAAACTAGAGTTTCCCTGATGCTGGATGGGACTGTGTAAATGATTGTTCAAGTGTGCCATTGGTGATGATTTGGTCGCCGAGTTATTAGTTATTCCATGTTGTAAGTTGAAAATATGTTGTTGCCACCTTTTGATTTTTAAGCAAGAATAAAATTGTAAATAAACAAAAAAAATCTGAGGTTTTCCAAACTTTCCATACAGGAGAGCGCCATACACCCGTTTAAGGCTTTGACTCTTTAACCTGAGCGAAACAATTAATATTGCCGTCGGGTAAAAAGCATGAGATTTCACGCAATTCACCTAGTTTTTAGTCTAGGCTCTAACTTTAGACATACCGTACTAAGCAGGCCACACAACTTAAAAAGGTTGTAGACGTGTGCTATTTTCCAAAAACCTATCTGAGCCAACATTAATGTTAATAGATGAAATATAAATAAAAATATATAAAAAAACAAACATATTTTGCTTACTCTTGCTGATGATGGTTATTGATGGGTGACACAAACCCAGAAGGTGGGTGCCCGCCTAAAGAATGTCTCGATGCATGGCTCCCACTACCAGCCGGAGGTGTTAAGGGAGTTTGAGCGTGCCTGTCGATTATGTTATTATTTTTGGTTGTGATAATACTATTTGGGGGTTGTAAGGGGGAAGCTACACCGAAATTGCCGTGAGAGGAGCCCTTTATCGCATCTTGGTGAGAATTAATCATGTTTTTGGTTACAAACGACGAAGGGTGAAACATCTGGGCCATCATTGGATTAAGGGTAGAGCTAAATAGTGGGGGCGCGAAAGGCGGAATTGCAAAAAAGGGGTGTGGCGCTAGAGAATTACTAAGGTTGGTCGTAGATGTTGGGTAAGCATTAGCATGGGAATAATTGATGGCATTGGGATTGCCGTGAATTGATACAACTTTAGCCGAGGACATGGATTCGTGATCAAACATGCTAGGTACCGGTGCGGCAACTTTCCCGAGACAACGCCTACCCACGTTTGACGTAGGCGGTGTAAACGAATGGGCCGAGGAAAACGGTCTACCACTGACGCTATTGTGTCGAGTTGACGCTCTAAGGCCACCCAGGCTCTGCTCATCTACGGTTTGAGCCTCATAACCGTCGCCATTTAAACGGGATTGCTTAGCGGGTAATAATGTTAAAGGGGGCGCCGGTGAAGGTTTTCGTTTCAGCGACGGGACTGGATTTGTCATAACTGGACTAGTTGGGCGAGAGCGAGCGTTAGAGGTGTCGTGGTGGTACGCAAAATTTCGAGACAAGCATTCGCGCCCCGCCACTACTTTGCCATCTGCGCCGTCGTTGACCGTAGAGCGACGCTCAGGCTGGACGTCCCCGTCACCGGTAGTATACAAATGTGGCGAAGGAAGTGGGGGAGCGTTGACAAACGGAGAGGCAAGTTGCTGCGGGTTGAGCAAATTCGGACCTCCTGGTAGGAAAAAAGACGAGATCCCGGCAGTGGCAAAGGGAAACGAAGGGTGAGGAGGTGGTAAAAAGTCGTAAGGACTAGGGGTAGTTGTTGTCCCGGGCGAGGGGTAACCGTTATTATTATTATTAGGGTGGGGTAAGTAATAAGGTGAGGGGTGATGGGGTAAAGCGTAAGGGTTGGCACCATGCAAGGCTGCCAAGTAGGCGGCGGCTGCGGCTTGAGGATGTTGCGGGTAGTATAAGGCGGGGGAAGGTTGCAACGCCGCGGCGGCATGGAGATGTTGCAGCTGACGCATTTGGTGCGCGTAGGCAGCAGCGGCCATGAGGACGGCCTGCTGTTGTTGATTGACGGCTGCCATGGCCAGGGGATTGGCTGTGGCTGCTATGTGGTGATTGTGGTCAAGTTCGGACTCGTCGTGACCGGTAGAAGAACGTGCTCCGGATGGGTTTTGTGGTAAACCTCCGTTTGAGATAGGTAGGGGATGCTTGGGTATTGCATCGGGCAGTAGAGAAGGAGGATGAGCGCCAAAGAAGGCATTTGCTGGGTTAGGGAGTACGTGAGAGGAAAATGGAGTGCCACCTCCTCCCGGATAGGGAGACGCAGGTTCGCCACTAATTGTATTATTGATGCCACCGTTATTCATATAGCTGAGTTGTTGGGAGTACTTTTTTAGCAACTGTAAAAATAATATAAATAATTGAGTTAATAAATTATACCTTACCAAGATACTTTATTATGATTAACATATATTACTTCTGGATCAAAATTGTAAGGGGTTGGTATCATTGGCAAGCCAGGAGGTATTTGGAAAGGCAAAGGGTAACCGGTAGGAAGTTGTCCTGTGAGATAAGGATTAGTATTGGGTGTAGGGGCAGCAGGAAAATTAGATTCAATCAAAGAATTTTTAATATTAAGGGCTGATTTATGATAAGCGGCTTCTTCAGAAAGCTCCCTGATTCGGTCAGTTGGTATTGAAGGTTTAGGTGATTGTCTGTTCGATAAGGCTTTTGTCCTGTTGACGGTGTGACTAACAGCCATGCCTTTCGTATAGGGGTGAGGAGATGAGTTGCAAAGCTTTTTTTGAGAACAAGCCATAGGGTCCGACCTCAACATAGATATGGCTTGAAGGTAATCATCATGCAATGTTTTTCGATCTGCAGCGTTATCCAGAGGTTTACACTTGGTCGTTTCACCTATTGAATTTTTGACGCTACGGAAAGCCGCGCTTGTTTGCACAAACCTATCGAACGATGAATCATTACTCCCTAATTCTCCTTCCCACGGTGCGGTTAATTGCAGTCTCCGAGCCAGTTCCATTTCTTGCATGTACTTCGCGGCAAACCCATTGAGCTGAGGTAACTGAGCCGGCCCGCTTTTAGGGTCAGAGAGTCCGGCATTATAAGCGGCAACAAGGGTCCGGGGATCAAAGGGCGGTGCTGGTTGTTTTGTATTGATTGTATGGACAGACACAGGGGCGCGGTAAGTGTGACCCCCACCAAGATATGAAGTGGCCGTAGGGGTGGGGGGTCCCGTCGACCCGCCGTCAAATTTGTAGGGGTCATGAGGGCCAATTCCCATCCTACTAACATTACCGCCGTTAGGGGCGGATGTTTCGTGCGAATTTTTGGTATTGTTAGTCAATACGCTTTCAGGAGACCGTTGGAGAGCAGCTTGTTGCTGAAGTTGTTGAGCATAATGGTGGTTGAGTAGGAGGGCGTTGTAGGATTGCTGTTGCGAGTAAGCGGCAGTCGCCAAATCTTTGGGGTGAATCGAGGAGGAGCCGTGGTGTGAGTTGGCGCTAAAAGGGCCGTAATTATGGTTGTTGTATGGTTGTTGATGATTGGATGCTGCTCCCGATGGAACGAGTGAATGTTTCATAAAGGGGTTAGGTAAGGGTGCTAAAATAGTTTGCGCTGTTTAACTTGAATGCGACGAAATAAGAAGCACACACTCATTGGAGGTCCGAATGGCTCATTTTGATAAAGAGGACAAATCAATTAACATATGCTTCTGAAATTAGAAGGTTTTTACACGTGATATTAAAGCTTCATCTTTGACATCCATTTAGCTCTTTATAATTAATATGGTCCTGCATAAATGGCATTTATTATTATTAAAAATCATGTATAAAATGTAAATTTTTCATTTGTCTAAGCCTTAGACAAAGCGAGGGATATCAAATATTTTTGTAAAGATACACGGCATAGGTGTAATACGGCTATTAGCCCAATTGTAGCAAAAATTACAGAATAACATGATAAACCTTTAAGTAAAAAAAGAAGTACAACCCCGGCTCACTGGACATATATTAGAGCAACGACCGAAGCTAAACTCATCCAGGCATTACAAAATATTTTGGCGGGAGCAATCCATTATATATATATTTCAAAAACAAAGGATAAAATAAAAAATATGCATAGTTCAGCAAATAATTGGAATACAATTGTATATACAAATACCTTTTAATTATTATAACTTCGAATTAACAATGTAGTTCAATTATGGCCTTAAACTGCAACAAGAGAAATAAAATACAGGTAGGTTATACTATACCATTGGTGTTGCTTGCACCAGGTAAAATCTTATAAATCGCATTACAAAAATGTTTACGATAAAATGCAATGTTCTTCACGTATCTAGCTAAAGTTGGCCAAATTTATGGCAAGCGTTGCAATTTCACCTAACTCACATATCGAATTACCTACCTACCTATATATCCAATTTACTATATTTAAAACACGTAAAATAAGGTATGCCTTGTTTTTCACATTACCTTTTATCGAAGATTTATAATATGGAGCACATTAAAAAATCGATATGTACAATTACAATCATTTGTGCCAAATAGGTAAGCTCAATAAAAATGATAATAATTATTTTTTCTAATCTGTTTATAAGTAAACAGCTACTATCGTAAAATGAAAGGTTTTGAAATAAGGCCAAAATTTGGTCTTCAATAATGTTCAAGATAAGTGAGGGTAGGTAGCAAAATGTTAAACTTAAGTAATATTTTAGTCGGTACATGCCTTTCTAGACAAAAGTAGTACAGGAAGAAAGAGTCAACATATAAAAGGAGTTAGTTATTCTTATCTAGTAAATATAAAAAGGACATTAAGCTTGCTCATAAATACAAATAACACGTTTACAATGCAGTATGAAAGTCAGAATGTTATAAAAATCTAACATTACATAACTAACAAACACTACGTTAAAATGCCAAATTTAGCTTGATACAGGTCAGTTTAAATCACAATTTGTGCCATATAGCTTTACGTGCCCGTCTGTTTGTCGATTAGGTTAGCTAGGTGGAAATATCCTTAACTGACGCGGAGGAATAGTGATGTTTAAACCTGTGCAAACGCGGCTTGTTACTTCTGAAAATAGGAAACATGTGCAAACAGTTGGAAGCTGCTGAACGGCAATATTAATTGCTTTGCTCAGTTTAAAAGAGTCAAAGCACTAAACGGGCATGGCACCTCTATTTGAAGAAGGGTAGGGGGCAAGTTTGAATTAATCAAAAATGAAAAGCATTATTTTTAACAATGATATAAACCTTTTTTTAGTAGGGGCAAAAAACTTATTTTCACCTAATATTGAATTTCTAAAAAATGTTTCTGTTTCAGTCGATTTTTTTAAAGCATGCTCAAGTACCGAAAAAAATAACTTGATAAAGTCGGCACAAAAAATATTTTTGTCCCAAGACGTAATGTCGTTTTTGAATCATTTAAACTCATGTAGGACGCATTTATTTTAGTGATATGTAAAACTTCATAATTCAAGATAGAGCCTGCCTCTGATAAGCATTTCTGTATAACAATACGTATACAATTTATAACATATATAAAAATCCACAGCAATATATACATTGGGGGTAATTAAGGGGAAACAGGTAAAAAAAACCTGGATAAATAATATTAAAAGGTTGAATATGAACGATAAGAGGTACGCGTTATATTTAACGTTTTTGGCAAGGTAATTGGGGGGAAAGGGGGGGGGGGGAGGTAGGTTGTCATTTATGGTATATGTGTCGTATAGTTTGCTGTACAAATATTACATATACGTTATTACACCGTCGTGTGAATAAATGTGATGATGAGGTAAAGGTAGAATTTGTGTAAAAGGAAATGTGAGAGAAAGCAAAAACTTAATTTTTATATCTATTATTAATAACGTGTTTTAACTTAACAGTTTGACCGCAATTTTTAGAAATATTCTATTTAGTTTGAAAAAATAACAATACCAATCATAGATCAAAATCAGGATACGTAAGCCGCCTTCTCGGGTGTCGGCCAGCCAGAAAAACGGGTCGGGCCTTAATTAGAAAAAAAAGAATAAGGGCTCATAATATAACACAGGTCAACAATTTTTTGAGAGTCAAGAGATCAAACTTCTTATGGGATATCAAATCCGTTTCCCGTTTTTCCTATTTAAACTTAGTTAGTCAGTTATAAACATTAAAAATTTTATAAAAAGGTCAAAAAACCAAAAAAGATTCAAAAACAAAAATAAGTCGAAATTTTATTTTTGCATATTCACAATAGTTGAACTGCTAAATTTAAACTTCAAATAATATTTTCATTAAAAACCGATAATATATCGTGTCGTATTTAAGTTTGGACGCAAAATATTTTATATTATCTAAATGCCGATGTAAGAGCTTGTTATATTAATAATAAAAATTTCCATTATTTAAGATTAAAAATATAAGTTACAAGGGATTTAAATATGCAAAAAAGATTTTTAAATTTCTTCCTTTTAGGGTATATTAAGATCTGTCAATTTGGTCAAAAAAGGCCATTTTTCGTAATAGACGGAAGCCAAGGATTGAAGAAACTAAGAAAAACGAAAAACATGTATGAGATTAGGCCATCATGGGGATGCATTCTTTTATGTTTACATAAAATTCACGTTTCTGACATAAATATTTGTTGACCTGTGTCATTTTTAAAATTGTGAAACAACAATTAACATCGTTAATTATAGCTGACTCTGGTATAAATGGAAAAATTTTACACTTTTTTGTACAATAATTTTTGGCAGGTTAAGCCTAAATATAGTAAAAATGCCACTTAATTTAAAATTTAAAATGTTGGATGACTATCAGGCATCCATAAATTAATAATAAAATTAAAAAGTTAACATTTAAATGGGGCGCGTTAATGTAGTTTTTTTTTAATTTTAATATAATAATTGAAAAAATACGTCAATGTTGAACGCGACAGAAAAAATTTAGAGTGCCATAAAAGAAAATTTAACAGACCTCTTTTTAACGTAAATATTCAAAACCTTTTTTTTTCAATAACAAAAATTTTAAAGCAAATTAAATTTACAGACTTAAATAATCAATCAAGAGTTGACCTATTGAACGAAAAAATTATTGCTAAGCTAAAACCGCGTGGTCTTGAGTTTATGGTAAAGCTGCTTTTAAGATTAGCTAATAATTATTAAAATATAAATTAAAAATCTAAAAACTAATTGCACTTGTGCTAGTTAACAAGTCATTCTATATAAAGTTTAATTAATAAGAGGGCAAAAGAAATGTTAAAAAGCCAAACAAAAGATTAAAACTATATATAAATCAAAAGGCTCATCAAACGAATTATTATGGCGTAATACAGCATTATAATACGTGTAATCATTTTGTGGGAATAAGGTAAAAAACAATGTCAAACGATTATAAAGAGAGACATTTATTTAATAAATGAATAAAAACAAAGATACAACATAGAGTCTTTCTTTATATATAAAATTATAATAATAATAATAATTCTTGGACTTGGAGGCATACTAAATGATGTAAACAAGGTGAGTAGGGGTAGAGAGGTGGGGAGAGTAGACAAATATTTAATTTGCATTATATAGCCTGCCTTTTTTTAAAACTTAAAATGGTAAAATTTTAAAAGTAACCTCAATTTATATATTTAGATCTCTTTCGTGAATTAGATGGTGTCCTAATATTCAAAAATATCTTGAAAAAGCTAAAGTTTAAGCTTAAGAATACAAGATAGAAGCATTTATATTAAAATCCCACGAAAAACGGGCCAGGCCGGAAATTTTAAAACAAGCAGGGCGAACCAGGTTAAAAAAATAATTTCGGACGGGCTGATTTTATAAATCCCATACAACCTAATTATTTTTAAACTATATTAACAAAAATTAAAAATGATAAAACACAAATAAAAGGGCATTCCAGAATTTTATTGATAAATACAAAAGAATTTTGAAAACTTGTAATTTATAATTTTAGGGCCGTATTTGTGAATTTGGGCCGGGCCTAAAATATAATGTCAAACTTCTGGTCGGGCTATATAGCATTCGGGCGGGCCTAGCAGGGCCTACATTATAAAATGCGTCGGGCGGGGGCAAGGTGATTTTGACTCCAACAGGTACAAAGTAAAAGTTTGCATGTAGATCGCTTATTTTTTATTGAAATGAGATAAAATTTATATGAGTGGGGAAAGGGCAAGATTTCAAAATTCCATCGACAATAAAGACTGAAAGTGAAACAGAACCGAGTATATAATATTAGGTCCCTTTTAAACATTAAGCTGGCCAAGCCCCATAAAATATTTCTAATAGTGGTTGTCGCACACTCACTTATTATCAAAAAAAGATTTTTCACCAAACCAAGGTGGCACTAATGTTAATGATTGGAGCCTGAAACAGAGCCTTTTCACTAAAATGCAAAAGCCGTGCCCATAAAAATAATTAGGGCTTACTGTCATATTTTGGCATCTTAAAAAGTGATTCGCATTGTCACGAACCTCAAAAATACATTTAAATTAACAAATTATTTAATTTAAATTTTAGCGAGTAGAAGAAAAATTTCAAAATCCAACTTTGAGCCTTTCTTCCTCCACGGACAAAATTAAGAAAAAGATTACCCGTTTTAAGCATCGTCTAAACAGTTTTAAGTGCTAAAATTAAGTTTTCAATCAAACATATATTTGGTGTTTTTATTTCCAAATGAGTGAGCTCATCATTGAGAGCTCAGAAATATAAACGCCCGTAATAATTCAAACTGCAGGCGTTCATATAAGTTATATGCTTTGGCCACTTTTTCGATTTTTCCCTTAAAGGTAATAATGAAAAACCTCCTTTATATGATATAGAGATTTAACTTTAATTTTATTCCTGACCCTATAAATTAATAATACAAGCTTATGTAATAAATTTTTCAAAATACTCGAGGGCAATGTTTTTATTTTTTATACTCTTCTCGACATCCATATTCTTATTAATTTATGTTATCAAAATTTATTGAAACGCCTTAAATGCAATGTCAGATTACGTAATGTTAATAAATAACACAACTCATTTTTAATAAAAACAACATTTTCAATGTTAATAGGATCATTGATTTTTCTTACAGGCAGGCCCGATTCTAGCTTTTCCATTTTAGGGGGGCAAAAAAAACTCGTGGGGGGGCAGAAAAAAATTTTTTGCCGCCTTCGGCGGCAAAATTGGCCGTGACCTTCGGTCACGGCAAAAAATATACATGTAAAACAATAGAATCCATGTTCAAAATTTTTTAACAAATTAATAGTAATTTATTATATTCTTAAATTAAAAAAAATGAGTTTATAAATTGAATATGTGAATTAAAATTAATTGTTTTCACTAAATTTTGCTTAAAAAGATATGAGATTTGAATTAATTGTAATTATAATTTTATCATTTGGTATAATTGCGCATGAAAATTAAAAATATGATATATATGAATGATAAAAATGAATTATATAAAACTTTGGATTAGAAAATGAAAAATGAAATAAGATTGATTATCATGAAAACAAAAAGTATAAGTATGCTAATTTGGAAGAATATATATGAAAAAACACTAGTTATATATAACTAGTTATTGATATTAGGGTAAAAAATTAAATAAAACATGAACATAATCGTTAAATGCGCATAAAAAAAGTTTGCAACCATGTTAAGTAGTAAGCAATAATTAGCTGATTATGAGCAGTGTATTGTAATCAAACCATTTTATCTTAGAGGATTTTAATTAAATTACAATATTCATCAAAATTCAACGCCCCTAGTTAATGATTTTTAGTGTTCTAAAAGAACCAAATCACCTTTAAGCAGGTCACTAATCCTTCTTAAAGAAGATGTGGCCTCACAACTCGAAGTTGAAGAGCCAATTAACAAACTTATAGGAAAAATGTTAAATAGATTAGAAAACGCATCATTGTAATCATATAAAAATTTAACAAAATCATTAGTAACACATTCTTTGTAATTATTAAGTTTTATTAAAAAAAATTTGGCTACGTCAATTTATTTAAATAATAAATTTTTATCAATATTACTTATTTTTAAAAGAGGCTCTAATTTATTTATATCTAAAATAAAGGTTAATTAAATTTATAAAGGGAATCTAAAGATTTTAAACAACTATTATAGGTAAAAAATCTATTATCAAAATATAAATAAATTAATAATATTACACTAGATACTTTTTGCTTCATCATTAATATTTAAAATATTTTCAAACTTATGAGTAGAAAATAAATAAAAATCAGAAAAATCTTTAGGTTTAGTTTTTCTTTTATCCATAGATAAATTATTGTCATTTAAAAAAATATTAATATCAAAACAATGTTTGAATAAATCTTCAAATGTATTTTTATTTCTTAATTGTTTAATTTCTAACAAACAATGGTGTATAAAATCAGAAGTTTTAGAAATATAAATCGTTCTGCATTGAAATTGATCTATAATTATTTTTAATAAATATAATAATTTTTTAATTAAATACAAAAAAATAAATAGATGATTATAAATATGGTCAAAAACCCCGATTCGGCCCTGTGACCTGAAGATATAAAAGTTTTTTAATATTTAATTTTTAAAAGATAAATATTTCTGTGTAATTTAAAAAAAAAACATTGGGCAGGTATTGACCACACCACCAATGGGGCAACAGCCGGGGTATGGTCCCGCATTCACTAACTACCTTGATTGTCATGTTGAAAAAACTTATGAAGGTAAGAAAAATTATCAAAAAAATCTTTCCCTTCACTTAAAATAAGACAAACTTTTACAACAAGATGCAATCGGTGGTTAAAGCAGTGAATAGACGGGACATGGTGTCCAGCTATTTTGCTTAGAAATACCTGAACACCATTTTTTTCCCGGCCATTACGTTCGCCCCATCGTAGCATTGTGCGATCAGGTTCTTTGGTTTTAGATTATATTCTACCAAAAAACTGTTTTTAAATGAGAAAATTTCTTAGGCATGAGATTTATGAATTGGTTTCACAAATATAAAGCTTTCTGTAAAATCAAATTTTTTTATACCTGTTAGTTTGATCTCTCTTGCGGATAAGAAGTATTAATGAATAAAAACACTTTTAAAAGTAAGGATAATATTTTTTAAATATTTTTGACGGAGCAAATTTAATTATATTATGCGGAAGAAATAAAATTACTATGTATTTTTGGGGGGGCAAATTCAATTTTTTTTGGGGGGGCAAACATAAAATTACTATGTATTTTTGGGGGGGCAAATTCAATTATTTTTGGGGGGGCAATCAAAAACTTTTGGGGGGGCACTGCCCCCCCAAAAGGGGTCTAGAATCGTGCCTGCTTACAGGTAAAACTAAAATTAAAGTTAGGGTGAAGAAAAGAGTTAGTATTAATAATAAAGTAAGGCGTGTGCAGATGTGCAATCTTAAAGTTTAAGAAAATATAAAAAAGTGTAAGCGTATTGATTCAATTTTAATGGAGTATAAAAATATCAATGTTCATAATGTTAAATTCAGTTAAAGAGCCCCGAGTTTAACATGAATCTAATGTAACTTTAAAGGCTTAGATATTATACGGAGTTAGGTCTGCTTGGTCATTGTTCATAACAAGATGTAAGCAAGGTAGGTAATTTTCTATAAAAAAATAATAAAAATAAAAAATTGAAAATCAATAATTTTAGCGCAAAGTCTTACAATCGAGGTGAATTATTGGTAACGGATAAAAAACGAAAAACAAAAAGAGGTTACTTCACCATACGTTTTTTATGTAAAAAATTTATATTAAGGTATAGCAATGTATCCAATATATTTAGCATTTTATAAAAAAAATGAGGAAAATTCTTAGCTAACAGCATACAATAGAACAATATTAAAATGTTATTGATCGTTATATAAACAAGGTAAATTCCCCCGAGTTTGGGCTTGTCTAGAAGGTCTACAATTCAAAAAAGGCAAAGTATGGACCATCTAACAAAACTTTTAAATACTTTGGTAGTATTTGCCTGGTAATTGGCGCAAATATTAGCTGGCGACACTTTGACTAAGAGCCCTATCATGCTCCCAACATTTGGGGTTAGGAATAAATTTTTGTTACTCAGGTCTCGTAACTCTGGCATCAAGTGATATGTGCCATAAAGGTTCACAAAAGTCAACCAACTAAACATCATCCAATCTGCTCCATAACGCAATGTAGCGCAATAAGAGCTCGCAAAAAAACTAAGCATGAAACGTAGCATACGTTCAATAATAAGAGAGTGAAGGGATGAAAAATCAATAATTTACTGCCATCCAGCTGATACAGTTAGTTTTTTGTATGATATGTAAGAAGCAATATTTTTTTTCCAATTCGTGATGCTTAGGCATTAGGTTGATACGGTAAGCGTGGGCAAAGTTTAGAAAAGTGCCGAGACCAAAAATGTTTAAAAACATTATAATTAAGAAGTTGGTGCTTTCAAAATTGTAATAATGTTTGTGTTTTCAATGTTAATATGCAAGATAATTGCACCAAAACTAATTAAGGCAGGAGGCTCTCTAGGCAAACAAATCTGTGGATTCTAGTCAAACTGAATAAACTTTCGTGATATTATGGTGAAAATAAAACCCGCACTCCATAGTCGCGAAAATTCCAGGTTGCAGTTATTTATTAACATTTTTCAGATCCAATCGTGATTTTAACATTTATCAAACAGATCAAAAACGCATCGAAATTCCTCCTACATACGCTTACTTTTGATAAGTTGATAAACATAAAAAATTGGGACGAATGGGTGAAAAAGATTACCCCAAGCTACAATTTCAATGTTAAAATTGTCATATATTAATAATTACGACATAAGCAAAAAATTAGATTAATTTTTCCAAACGAAACTTCGCTTATATTTATCATAATTAAATTGGTGTATACTAAAATTCTAAGCGTTGACTGTCATGAATATCAGCCCTTATGGAACTGAATATAAACTATCAACAAAAGTTTTGAGTTGTAAATTTATAGCGAGCCATGCTTATAACTTTCTCAATATTCTAGTAAAAATTTTAAAGCTGTAACAAAAAATTTTCAGGCCGTAATCATATATTCGAGCCGGGTCGGGCCTAAAATAAAAAACCATAAATTTAAAGAGCGGGTCGAAATATCACGGCCCGGTTTGAACTTAACTTTGAGTAGTACATGCTAATAGATCAAAGCGACAGCTTACCTCACAAAGATTGACGTTTAAATGAATGTGGCATGGAACATAAAGGGAGCTAGAAGGTTTCTTTAGTTTGTTTTCAAAAAAAGGGCTGAACTATGGGTTTGGTGATTAAAGAACCTTATATTCTGGATCCATAATATTATTTAGTGCCATATGTTTTCAATTTAATATTTATTATGCTTAAAAACCACAACTTAGACAAGAATAAGGCGTTTTCTCAAGCCATTATTGTTTAACGGAATGAAATTTCAACCGAACGATGACGAAATAGTAATCAAAGGTTAAATGACAAACTCAAGATGGGAGAATAAACATCAAAGTTTTATCGAAAAAGGCTGAGCTAATAAAATGCATATCAATATTTGCACAAGGAAGGCAAAAATTGGCTCAAAACGACTAATGTTAAAAATAAGTTGAGAAAATGGTTTACCCAACGGGTTTAATAAACGCGTAAAAGTAGGTTTCAATCTAAATACACCCTTAATTGTGTTCATCATCCGCATATCGCTACCTAGGTAAATTAGTGCATCAAAAAAACCGTTGAAAATACGTGATTTGGCTATAAAAGCGGAATATTTTATAAGCCTAATATACGCAATTATGATATTTTGAATAATTTTATATCTGTATATATTTCCGCTTTATATATGAACCATTTGAATCAGATTTATATTTATGATCAAATTGCAAACAAAAAAAGGTTTGCTGTTAGACCATAGATAATTTTATATACTTTATAAACATTTTTTTTAAATTCTTTAAACTGAAGGAAATTTTTTAATAACGCTCAGGGTGAGCTAGAATTAAAAAAAATTCCACTTTGTCAAATTCAAAATTAAAATGTCAAAGAACAACAAAAATGTTAATATTGTACATTAAATGAGCCTACAAGAGGGAACAAATCAAACTTTACTCTTAATCATTGTTTAAAAAACAGTCCCAGGTCTCGTGTTACTTTCATTTAAAAAGATAATCAATTTTTAACACCAAAAACTTTGGGCAACATATATGGACAAATATTAATATATACATATTGCAGCGCATCCGTTTTATCAAGTTTTTGGACCGGATCAGAAAAATCAGTTAAAGAGGACGGAAATTTGTGAATACAACGGTAAAAGAGGTTAATAAAAGCCGGCCGCGTTTAAAGAGGAGGGGGGTAGGAAAAGATAGGTTCCTATTCGTATTCTGGTTGGTAATATAGCATAGAATTGTATTTTTTTTGTAATATAAGGAGGACAAAGGCGTGTATTACGTTGCCATTATTATAAAAAAAAACTCAATATTACAAAAAAAAAATTTTTTCCTATACTGCTATCCATCACATTTACGATATACCATTATTAGGAGCAAGCTGAGGCCACAAACAACTAAGCTTTGAAACTAAATTGGTTAAAATACAGAAATGCGATACATACTATGGGGTTTAATCTATTTAGCTAAGTTGCCCATAATTCTAATTTTATAAAAAAAAATTGTAAGATGGAATGTTTAAATGAACTTTAGCTGCAATTGTTTGGTTAGTAGAAAATTTTATTGGTTTATTATAATCTATTCTTTTTATTTTTTTTGATTCACAATTGAATTATTATTGGTGGAAAAGGATATATAAAAGAATGAATAGGGCAGGCATTTTGGGTGTTATATTGCAAAGAATGTAAAATTTTTGTTAGTTGCCATTTTAAAATGTCAATTCGAAACATAATATTTAAGCAAATTTCATGGCATTTACTCTACCACAACAAAAAAATCTAAAAAACGGAATTATCACAAATTTTTATACATATATAACCAATATAAATTTTCAAATTTACTACAATCTAATATTACAAACAATTTCTTAATGAATTTTTAAAAGATTAAAATATTGTTTCAAATTTAAATATAATCTCATTTCATTGTACAAAAAAAATATTTGCACTTTTAATGTAGCCATAGAGGCAAAATTATATAGGAATCCGGTTCACTACCTAACATTTCTATAAAAAGGGAAGGAGATCGATAAATTAAGGTTTTCTAGGTTTCAGGAAAAAAAATGTTTTTAATAAAAAGGCGAAACGACACAGAGAGAGGGGTGAGAAGGGGGAAAAGGTTCGTTGTGTGTTAAAGCTCAAAACATGCAAGATTAATCCCCACAAGGACATTTAATACGTAGCAAAGTATAATGATACAAATGGGGAAAACGAAACCTTAAAAGTTGTCAAAATGTGCATGGAGAAAAATTAATGTAAAAATAAGAAACAATAAATTTTTAACTAGGAAAATTAAAAAAAAAATATAAATAGTGGGACAAAATGAATCCCGCCATAAATAAATTATAAAGAAGAAAGGTGCACATTAAAAATGTTTGTGATGGACCTAAGAATAAAAATTGATTAACCTTGATCATCTTATCTATCTATTTGTTTGTAATTATTAAGGGCTACTAAATACATGAATATACGGTTTATTGATGTAATTAAAGCTATAAATCAGCAACAAAGCCAAATAATAAGGTTTAAAAGAGAACACGAAACGGTATGTATATACGACGTACCAGGGGGTAAAAAAATCAATATTTGTGTCATGGTAATTACTATAATGTGCAAATTCGATATTAATAAAAACCAATTTGGGTCCGATTAAAGTAAAACAATGTTAATAAAGTAAATTAAAAAGTAAAAAATAATGTTAATAAAAACTCAATGTTAAGTAGATTTGATGTTTTTAAAAAAACGTTAAAAGGTTAATTGTTTTTGTTATTGTTTATGATTTAAGCTAGCATGTTGGGGAGATTTTGTGAGGAAGTATACATATATCAAATTACATATTTATACCGCATCGCCACGGAAGTGCATTATAGAATTAAATGTTAACAAAAATTTAAATCATAAGACAATTAAAAACATACTCTTGAAAAAATTTGCGTTTCAAAAAAATCGCAGACGATAATAATGACAAATAAAAACATTATAAAAAGCAGAAGATAAATTAAATGAAAATCAAAATGGCGGAAACATATGCAAGTTTAGATGGCAATAAGGGGATATATTAAAAAAACTAGGTTTAGCGAAATTAGACAAACTAATTTAAAAGGTCAGAGGTAATTGAACAAACAAACCTGACGTTGCGCTACATGAACGGGGCAATATAAAGTAAATGATTACATTTAAAATTAGCAAAAAGCCATGGGGCAACAAAATTAAAGATTTGAAATAATATATACGGCAAAAAAGTAAAGGTTTATAACGCTGATTGCGAAGTTTTTTGTGGCCTAGAGAGTTTAAAAATTTTAAAATACCTTCAAACGTTTGAATAATTTCGTAATAATCCATGTAAAGATTAAATTTTTTCAAATATACAAAATTTGTTGATCTAAAACAATAGAATGACCATTTCCAAATAAATTTTCTGGTTATAAGGTATTACAATAGAATGCTCTATCAATATATTAAGGGTTTACATTGCCTTTAATTTTCCTAAATACTTTGCAAAAAATTTTAAGGGCTATAGTTAATTTCTCACATATATAAAGGATAATAATCATGAATATTGGCCCGTTTAGAATAAATTTTCACTTGTGATAATAAAACAAGGATGTAATCCAGAATTGAATAACGGTTAAATACAGGATGAGATATAATTTTTTAAAATATCCAGCTAATAGAGAGTTATATTCAAATTTTTGCCTAGGATAAAGGAATGATGGGATAAGGCAAAAAATGTTTAAAAAAAAAGCGCAGAATTTTTTATATTAACATTTCGTTCAAAAAGTTGCAAAATAAAAATAGAGACGTAGTAAGGGAACGTATTATACACATCAGGGAGAGGGAGTAAAAAAATAAAATATGTGTATGGAAAAAGCGAAGAGAAAAAAATATAATAATAAATGAGGAGGAAGGATAAAGAGGTTATTTACTTGTTTACACTTTTTTTTTTACCAAGCCGCGCCTCTCGGCTTTTTTTTATTAAACATAAATTAATATTCTTTTTTTATTCTTTAATACCCTCATTTTTATTCAAAACTTTTTATTTTCATTCTTTTCCGGTGGTGTATGTATTATAAATAGAATTTTTGAGGTGCGGTCACACTGTAGAATTATATTTTATCGATTTTCGTTTAAACGTAGCGTGTATCATTTCAAATTGATTAATGTTTTTTAGAATATGATATTTCATGATTTTTTTTGTTGCTGAATATGCCACATATTTAAAATGGAAGTTTTCAAATTTTTGACATTGGTTAGACTGATATACAATTAAAATTGAAAAATTGTTTTTTTAAGTCCTTAAATGTAAATTTCAATTTTTCTAACTTCATCATTTTTAGGTAATACAACAAATAGAAAAATGAAAAATTCATTTTTTCAAAAATTTTGGATGTGATTGTATATAATTTAATTTTCAAACGTATATCAAATTAATTTTTGCCAATTCATTTTTCCCATTTTAAGCTTTTTTTTTTGCAAAAATTCTATCAATGATTTAAAATTGTTTTTAGTGTTTGCAGGGCACAATTGTGTAAACTATTATTTTATATTTTCTAATAAAAAGATTTATATTATTTATAAATAGAAAGATATTTTTATAAATAAACAGATTATCATAACCTAAGCTTCTTTTAACACTGATAAGAAATTTTTTTTGTAATTGGAGGGTATAGCCTATATCTCAATTGCGTAAACATTCAAGATAATTTTAAATTTTTATAACTTTGAACCTATTCAAAAACAAAAACATATTTGTCTTTATAAAAATGTTTTTTCTAAATATATACATTAACATACATACCTCAAAATTTAATCTATTAAATAATTTTTTTGTTTAATATAGATGCGGTCGCAATTAACCTTTGTTACCAGATTTATGAAATTTAAAATAAATATTTAAAAAATAAATAATATTTTTTAATATTAGAAGCGGGTTTTTTTTTAAATTATTAGGATCTATTATAAAAGAATAAATGCTATTTATTTATAGTAATCATTGCGTTTGGCCATGTTTTATAATTAATTATATTTTTTTGTAACAAAATAAATAAAGTTTTTGTTTTACGCGTTCTATTAGAGACTCCAAAATAGTAATGTTTAGGTTATTATGGACCATGCGTTTTCATACTTGAAATAATACATGGCCTTTATGGTATGCGTGAATGAAACTTAAAAAGCTTGAAGATATTCTGGGACAATTAGACTTTATTGATGATTTTAAAATATCTCTTGAACAATATAACACCAGCTCCCATATTGTTGGTATTATATATTTATTAAAATTAATTGACATTTAAAATTTAATTTGTTATTTAGCCCAAATAATATATTCTATTCACACAACTTATGATGATCTAAATAACAAATTGATTGCCGATTTTGGTTGTGGATCCGGCATGTTTGCCATTGCTTCTGCCCTGATTGCAAATTGTGAGTAAGTTATATATTTTGTTAAACTACAAGTAGACTCATTAGTTTATTTTCTTTTAAACTTTATCAATCTACAGTTGCAGAATATATATTTTATTTTTAAATTATTACATTTGTCACTAGGTGCTATGGTATAGATTGTGATAAAGATGCACTTGATATTTCACATAAAAACATTGTTAATCTTGGTATTGAAAGCCAAATTTCTCTCATTCAAGCCGATATTTTAGGTCTTAATAACTTATTTAAATTGCCTAAACCATTTGACATTGTTATTATGAACCCTCCATTTGGTACTAAAAATAACAAAGGTAAGTATGTATATTATTTTGTTTAGTTTTTTTTCATGAATACTTAATTGAATACATAAAAATATAAAAACTTCATTTTTTATTTTTCAACAGGTACAGACATGAATTTTTTAAACATGGCAACAAAAATGGCTTCACAAGCAGTATATTCATTGCATAAAACTTCGACCAGAAAAGTATTGAATATAAATAAATTGCCTTATTTGTATTTTATTTAAAATGAGCCCCTCCCCCCCTTCCCCATTTAGACATCTTAAATTTTTATAAGTAAGTTTAGGTTAAAGATTCTGGTTTTAATAATTATGTTAAAGGACAATTTAGATGAATTTGGTTATATTTAAAAGTAAATATACAATTTTTTTGGATTAATTTTTGTGTGGCTTAGGCTGATCCAGAGAGCTCTATAAACTTTATTTAAAACACCAAATCTTATTAGGGGCACGTGCAAAGTTAGTTTTTATTTTGTAAAATTTTCAAAATTTTATTTTTTTTAAAAACTTTTCATCTGACAAAAAATATTTTAGGTGCTTAAAATAAATTTGGCAAATAAAAATGCGTTCATTTACAAAATTAAATTTTTAAAAATTTTGCAAAAATAAAAACTTATTTTGCATATAGCCTAATATAAAATTAATCATATAAGCTTGTGTAAATTAATGTGTAATTTTAACAATTCCAACTTTCTTCCATTTATTTACACAAATTGCAATTAAATGTCCACTGCGAAATTGCCAAATGATGTTTAATAGATTTAATAAATTAAAAAAATATCAGCAATAGGCACAGTGCAGCTTTTAAGGGTGTGTTTAGAGTTCATTCATTTTTTAACAATATGTAAAAATTCTAATAATTCAAAATTTTTTGGGTTTTTACATTTAAAATTATTAACCATTGTTCTTAAAATTTCTTATATCCTGAGCAAATAAGTTTGTATAAAATTTTTATTATACTATATCAAAATCCAAATTTAAAAAAAAATTAAAAACGAATGAACACTAATTGTGTCCTTTAATGAAGTAAAATTTATAATTTTTTTAAAAAAATTTACAAAAATTAATGAAAAATAAAAAGGGGTATTTGTAAAATTTGTTTCCCTATTAATAATGACTTTTGTAAAATGTTTTTAAGACCTATAAAATATACATGAAATGCTAATGGCACATTAAAATATCATAATTTTTTGGACTTGTTTCAAAAGTATTATCTAAAAAAAAAATTCAGCAGAATTAAAAGATTACACAATTTTTTTAAAATTCTTGTCTTTTGATTACAGTACATCCTTAAACAAATGAACAAGCCGAAAATGAAATGTGAAGTTTTAGCTCAAATTCATTTTGATATACCTTCTTGTTACAATTTCCATAAAAAGGAAATGGTAGATGTCGAAGTTGACCTTATACGCATAACTTTTCAAGAATAATGCTTAATATGACTTAATTCTACCTATTTAATTATGCAAAGATATATCATAAAATTAATAAATATGGAGTATCTGAGAGAGCAAAATCAAAAATGTAGAGAGAGCTTAAATATTATATAGATATAGGCGCATTTAGATTCATTCTTTTTTTTTTAAATTTTTAGAATTTGGGTTTTTTTGACCATGGTTTGTATAATATTATCTTATACCGAGGACAGTTGCATATTTGAAATCTTATTAAATTTTTATCTAAATCCTATAAAAATAGCTGATTATCAATTTACGCGACTCTTTCAAAAATTTTAATGCTCAAAATTTATTTTTTAATGAATGAACTTTGAATGCGCAATTATATAAAACATCGTTTTACTATGTTGCAATTCTTTGTTAGTTTAAACTACTTTTAACATGTAAAATTAATACGCCCTTGATAAAAAATTCACAATTTATTTAGACATTTTACTATATAAATAAAAAATATATTAAAAATTTATGAATAGCAGAATGATATGATCATTATAGTTAATATTTCTTAATAATTAATAATTTTGTTTATGCCTCCTTATTCAATTCTTAAAATTTTAGAAAAGAAATTGCATATAATGTGAAGTGAATACTTAATATTGAAGCGAAAAATTTTAAATGCACTCCAAAATTTATCAAATTTAAGTAATCTTTGGTTGTTATGAATCTTGTCTCAACCAGTTTTTTTAGAGCTCAAAAAAAATATTATAAAAAATAATTTACGACTAATGTATAACAAATCCAACTTTAGCTTAAAAATTGTACACTTTGTATTTTTTTTTAAGAGCCTGTCTAATACAATTATACGGTAACAAAACAAATAATTTGTCTTAAAAATTTGATAAAGATTTTCTTCTTGGCCTATGTCAAGTGGTCAGGGGTGGAGGAGTTATAGTGACAGGACCACTGTTTTGCGGAGAAAGGTAAAAGAAGGTCACCGGTGACTGTATTTTAGCGCCACCACCGAAACTGGCTGGCTTGTTGCTCAAGGTGATAGTTTTTTTGCTCGTTGGAGAAATACCTACCTTACATTTGGAACGTAAACTTTTCTGGAACTCGTCGGCGAGGGGGCTATTATTTGAAGCGATATTGAGAGCTTTAGGTGGTTGATGTCCGGGTTCACCGTATAACCGAAAATATTGGTGTTGTTTGAGGGCTTTCCCCATTTTCCGTCTTTGACTTTGTTGACAAAAGTTTTTATCATCTGTCATCCTATTTTGGGAATCAGGGAAAGGAGCAGATAATAGAGTAGTCGGTACGGCGTTAACCTTATTATAAATCGTAGTATTACTCATTGCGTGATGTGCGTTAGTGAAATCGAGACGTAATTTATCTCGACTAATTTTGGTTTTTGCTGTATTTTGGCTATCATTCGTATTCATGTTATTATTAGCTATGCCGTTAGTATTTGTGTCATTTTTCACATTGATACCGGCGGCTTTGAGCGACGTAGTTGGTTCAGAATGAGACTGTTTTTTAAAATTGTGATCGTAAAAAGCCATGAGGTGAGATTTGAAATTGTTCGAAGCGGGACCCTTAAAAGATTTATTGGCTAGCATTTTAGGGCGAGCAGAATTACCATTCTTTAATCTAAGTAAAGTTGCAGCAGTGTCATGTTTGCTTTCTTGAGCACTTTTGTCAGGAATATTGGTAAGTGTGCCAATTTTTATTGCATCGACATTTAAATTACAATCATCTCGCAAGTCCCGATTCAACGAATGTTTTAAATGAGATCCTTTACCACCCAAATCGGTTACAGGGGAAGAGCTAAGAGATGTTGTAACATTGCCAGCTTGCGCTTTTGAAACCGTTGTCATGTCAAACAGACCACTTGCAATCAAGGTTGACCGTGACCGAACAAAACCTCGTGGCAAAAAATTGCTCACTTGCGATTGGTTCGATGTTCTGGCAATGATATTCTTACTTTTTGCGGATAAGTTTTTTTCAAAAAAATCTGAAGCGACTTTTCGCCCATTTGACATGGTGTTATCTGTCATCTTCCATGTGGAAGAATGAATTTTAGCGCATGACCGGCGAAGATTATGAGACGAAGAAGATGAAGGTGGGAAAGAATCAAAATTCTTAGATCGTACTCGTTTTGTGAGCCCTATGGTTGAATGACCATTCAAGATGTTAACCGTACTATTGGAAAGATTATTAACAGAGGTATCTGTCGTCGCTATCAATAGCTTCTCGTACGTTTGAGTCCGGTCCTTTACGGCTCCTTTGCTAATGCTAAAAGCGCGTTGAGCGCTTACCGCTGCTTTACTCCTATCCGCTTTGGTTGGTAGGCAACAAGCATCGTCAAAAGATAAACTTTTAGAAAATTCATTGGTATTAGATGCTGTAAACGACGAATTGTAAGGGTTGATTGAGCTATTAATCAAGTAACATTAACAAATATATGATAACATTAGGAATAATTGTATATTTACTTAACATTTTGAATGTTTTAACAATTTATGGAATTATATTTTAAACTTTTTATAAGGGGCTTATATATATATGGTCAATTCCACCTCAAATCGACAAACTTTTTCCCTCGAAGTCTCAGTTTTGGCTGAAAATTGGTACACTGGTAGGGTCCTTGGGTGCTGATAAAAACCTAAATTTTTTTAGACCGGAAGTGATTTTTGACCGAGATATGAGCAAAAATATTTTTCATTTTTTTGCAAAAAAAAATTTGAGGCAACTTTGCGCGCATGTATCATCAAAGGTATTGTAGCTAGAGTCATAATTTTTTTTTTATTTTGAAGATCGTAACAAGGGCTACCTTAGACGCAAAAAATATTTAAAAAATTTTTTTTTAAGTTACCAAAAGTCAAGTTTAAAAACAAATAGCTCAAAAAACGTATCTTTGAATTTTCTGAAAAATTTATAGAATATGGCCCTTAATAATGTTAATAAATATATGATATAAAAAGTTTGGGACCGGCATGACTTTTTACAAAATTTGAAAAAATCAATTTTTTGCCCTAATTTTGGGACATAATTATGCCCTTTGCACTAAATTAGAATATGCCAATGTGCCAAATTTGACAGTATTCAAAAAGTAGGACATATGGGCAATTATGTTAGACCATAATAGTTTGATTTAATTAATTACTACCATTATTAAATTTACAATGAAAAAGTGAACCTTAAAACCGAAAAAAGTGAAAATTTTGCCTGTTTTCAAAATCGACTTTCTGGTAAACCAGCCAACCTTTTTTTAAAATTTAACATTTATTTTATAGATGAAATATTGCTTAATAACATATAATAGCCCCACCTTTTTTCACTCGATTTTGACGCTTCTACAATAAAAATACCTAAATTTGCCAAAAAACAGCAAATTTTCAGGTGTCAAAAAACTAACGCAGATTGTATTCGTCTGTGCAAGCTTATTTTTTTATTATTTTGGCAAAATTATCTAAAAATATCTAGAACCTATATAATCAGTCATATTTTGCCTGTTAAAGTGTTAAAAAAATAGTATATATGTTATGTATAGAAAATCTTAAAAGAACTAGATAAGTAAAATATAAAAAAATGAGATTATTAAATCATTTCATTATTTTTATTAAATTAGTAATTTAATGTATTTATTAAAACACATTTTTGTGTTAAAACTCGTAAGGAACACATTTAGTTATAAAAAACTTTAGGTCAATGCCCAAATCTATATGCCCATAGAATCAAGTAACAGTAATATTTCCTCTTTCTTTAATAGGTTTAGTGCGTCTATATTTTTAAACTAAAATGTAATTGGAACTTAAATTGTTGGTTTTAAACTTTATTAAGGTCAGTTAGATATATATGGTGTTCCTTTCTCTAAATAGCCTTTCAAAAACTTATTTGGCATTTGTAAAAATTAGTAAAAAAGACTGAGTGTCTATATTTTGTTTATATTAAATTGGGTCTAATATTTAGTCTTAAAATTCATCATTGAAGCTAATTCTGCCCGTTATAATCATTTAAGGTTGTTTAACCCTAAAATTGACTTCTTTTATGCAGTTATAATATCAAAAAACCATATCACTATGTTTCATAAAATAATTGACTTTTTACGTTTATTTTAAGTTTGTTGATAATCATAAAAAAAGAAAATCTGTTTAATCATAATATTCTAAATAGGCCAAATATATTCTATTTTACTTATTTTTGTCAGATTTAACGTTGTTGAGGCTGTTTTATTTAAAAACTATTAATTAATAGAAAAAAATTAATTTTTACAAATTTTTTAACCTTATTATTTTTTCTAAAATCCTCTTAAATTTTTTTTTATCCAATAAATTTAACAAATTTTTTGAATTTTGCCGAGGATAAATATTGAGAATTATGTACATATTCTAATATTGTTCATCAAACTAAAAATGACTAGTAAAAGTTAACATATATTAGCATAAAAATTTTAAGTTTTTATTTTTTACACCTTAAAATTTCAAAAAACCTGGCAAACTTTGGTTTTTATTTCATAAAAAGCTATGGGTACGTTAAAAAATGTTGGGGGAAATATATGTTATATAGTGTTGTTTTATGTATAAAATGCAGTTTTAAATTTTCAAATTGGTTTGGTAGTGACCCAGAAAGTCGGCTTAGAAGATAGGTGTAAAATACTGAAAATTACCAATTTTTTTGTTCTAAAGTTCCCCTTTTCTTTCCAAAATTGACAATAGTTTGAATCAAATTAATAAAACTTTTATAGCCTAACATATTTGCCCCTATGTCTAACTTCTTATATATAAACAAATTTGGCACTTTTAAATATTTTAATATAGTACAGGGAGCAAATTTTTGTCTAAAAATCAAAAAAAAAATTTTTTTTTTGACTTTTTTAAAAAGTCTAGTCGGTCCCATACTTTTGAGTTCACATGTTAATAATGAATACTAAGAACTGTATTTTAGCAATTTTTTAAGAAATTCAAAAATACGTTTTTTTAGTTATATCAAATTGAATGTTCTTTACAAAATTGTAAAATTTCAAAAAAAATAATTTTAAAATAATAACCACATGCAAGATAGCCCTTATTGTCCTCTTCAAAATAAAAAAAAAATTAAGTCTCTAGCTATAATACTTTTTGACTTATAACCTCGCAAAGTTGCATCAAATGTGAAAATTCACCTTGCAATTTTTTTTTCTTTTGCCCCTATCTTCGTCAAAAATCATTTCCGGTCAAAAAAAGTTTCCAGATTATGAGATACTCTTAGATACTACCTCCATGCAAATTTTCAGCCAAATCAAAAGGGGTACCCCTCCCGGACTTGCTGGATTGAGGTGGAATTGACCATATATATAATACTTTGTTGTTGCACGGACTAAAGCTCCTTGTGCTCGTGTAATTTTGCTAGATCGCCTCTTGTTATTATTGATACCGTTAATTGATGTTTCATCGTTCTTACAAGCGGAGAGAGAATGGTTGGGTGGGGAAAAGGAGGATATTTGCCGTTGCAATGCATTTTGTTGCTCAATGATGGCCTTCTTTTTCTTCAACAGGACCTTTTTAGCTTGCCGGTTCCGGTGTACGCTATTAAGGTGATGTTGGAGAATAGCGTTACACAAGAATACGAGTTTGGATTTGATGAAGTTATAATTGAACGTAGAGTTGGTGGTAGTTCGCACGTTTGTGCTACTATTACTAACTGTAGAGTTAGTGGGATCTCCTGTATGGTCACTATTGCCACCCCTTTTTCGCCCAGGGTCGCAACAAAAAGAATCAAATCTAAATTGCGTATTAAAATTATAAAATATTTTTTAAGGCACGTGCAAAGTGAGTTTTTGTTTTCGTGAAATTTTCGAAATTTTGAAATTAAACGCAAATTTTTAAAAAGTTGCCAAATTTAGTATATGCGCATAAAATGCATTTTCTGAAATAAAATTTTTTAAAATTTCACGAAAATAAAAACCCACTTTGCTGCCCTAATGTGTGGAGTTTACAAGAAATTATTCAATGCCGGATTGAATGTGATAAATAATATATGCGATTGAATGTTTAATGCCATTTTAGATGTTAAATATCGGAGAAAAAGTTAACCTTTGCCTCAATGCTTTCGTATTGCCCCTTATTTCAGCCAAATCCAGCGACAGATCGTATATGGGTGGTAGGGGAGTATAATCACTCAAGTCAACATCGTCGTGTTTTTTCAGCAAGTCCAAATCATTATTGTGATATTTTAGGAGATCTTTTTCAGTCGCAAAATCAGCTGGAGACGATTGCCTATGGCCATTGAAATTGGTTGACCCGCCGTAAAAGTATTCGTCGTTCTCGCCCAAATTTTCAAGTTCATCGTAATCTTCTTCGGGCAGCGGTTTAAGGTCAATGGAAACGGGCTCGGGGATGCAAAAACTAACAATACGTCTAATGGATGAGGTACCATAATACGTTTTTATGGGCGGGGAAGAGATGTGACTACGTTGGAGTGATTGAGCGGTACCGCTTTCGTTTAAGGTATACCTCGTGGTATTATGCGTCGGTCGCCGTCTCATAACAACGGAGGGTGAAGAGGCAATAAGGTTATGACTTGATTCGATATTATGAGGTGAGTTTTCTTGAAGTACGGGGTGGTATTCGGTCAACTCAGTTTCAGTCAGTTGAGGCAAGAGTAGTTTGAGTGATGTATAGCTACTCGTTGTAGTGACCGTGTTTTCGTCATCTATAATAATTTTAGAAATAGATTTATATAAAAAAAACCATGAGCAATTACATTTATTTGATATCAAAGGGTCTGTTAGGTTTAAAGGGCTAGAAGGGTGTCTTAGTTAATTACCGGTAATAAATTATAGTTAACAAAGTTTATGATTAATTATCCAAGTAAAGAGTCAAAATTTGTTAAAAGTTGATTTATGTTAAAAGGTTACATGAAGAAAAATATATACACTATATAACCAGTGAATTCCCCAATAATATTCATTATTATTTCATTTCAAAATTCTTTAGTCACAATTACGATTTTCCGATAAATTTTTCTAAAATTTTATTTTTACACAATTATATAATTCGATATAACTTTTTACTCATATTAAAAATAAAGCATATATTTAATTATATACTACTGATTCAATGGTGTTCTAACCCGATCGATATTAATTCATACAATTGAAGATAAAAAATAAAATAGGTAACCACATATATTTTATTTTATTTCTCTTATTTTTGCTAGCGTTAATAGTGCGTGATAGCAGAATAATAATAATTAAAATATTAATTAACTCATTGTAATGTTCCAGGATAAAAAATATTGTTTGGACATTGGAGTACTCCTAAAGGAACCATACTTGGTAGCTCTTTTAGTTTTTGTAACAATCGTCTATTTGAAATTATTCAAGATAAACGAGCTAGTAAGGGTGAGCCAGTTCAGGAACAGGTATAACAGGCCATATAATCAAATTTATAGGCCATATCAAAACTATCGTTCAGGTGGTGGCTGCACTTGTAGGCAGGGCTGGGAAAACAGTGAGCCAAAAAACTTTGGCTCATTTTTTCCCCTAAAACATAAAAAAAGAAAGGGGGGCAAAAATAAAGGGCCAAAATAAGAAACCAAAAAAAGCCCTTACTAAGAAAAGGGGCAAAAATAAACCCACAAAAAGTGGCTCTTAAAAAGAGCCCCAAAAAACCCATTTTATGTTTTCTATAAAAATTTCAAAAAATTTTGATGGGTGGGTTATTTTTTCTTAAAGCTCCTAGGAGTATTTTTTTAAGAAAAGGGGCTTTTTTTAAACATGCCCCTTTTCTTTAAGCAAGAAAGGGGGCTTTTCTTTTGCCATGCCCACGAGTTTGTGGGCATTTGGAAAAAAACCCAAAAACTTGTTAAAAAAAAGCCCATTTAGTTTTTTTTCCCAGCCCTGCTTGTAGGTCACAAGGACCACAAGCGCAGCAAGGTCAAGGTCAATAGCAGTTAGTCAAGAAATTATCTCCTGAACAAGTTATAATTATTAACCAAAATAAATATAATATCTTATTTGATACGGGAGCCGCAGTATCCCTGATTAGTTTAAAAACTTTTAAAAAAATATTTACATATTCTAAAATAAATAATTGTAATCAAATCTTTAAAACTGTTTCAGGCGATAGTTTTAGACCTTGAGGGTTTATAGATGTAAATATTTATATAAATAATATATCTTCAACAACGAAATTTTATATCGTAGATTTTGAAACAGTAATAATTATAGGATGGCCAATTATCCATTTTTTATTTCAGAATAATTTTCTAAATTTGATAGATTTTAGAAAGGTTAATATTGAATTAAATCAATTTCATTTTAATGACATTACCAGTACAGAAGCGAATAATTTTATTAAAAACTGCTTAATTGAGTTTAAGGATTTATTTGAAGGATTAGGTCTATTAAAAGGGATAAAATTTAGTTTACCAATTTTACCGGACGCCAGACCTATTTTCCTCCCTTGTCGCAGAATTCCGTTCGCTTGGTTGGATGAAGTAAAATCAATTCTATTAGATTGGCAAAGTTTAGGCGTACTTAGACCAGTTGAATATAGTAGTTGGGCAACTCCTTTAGTACCCATCCAAAAAGAAAATAAAAAGTTACGCATTTGCGCAGATTTTAGGCTAACAATTAATAAATTTTTAGAAAAAGTAACCTATCCGTTGCCTAGGTTTGATGAAATAATTTCGCGTTTTGCTGGAGCTAGATTTTTTAGTAAACTTGATTTTTCACAAGCCTATCTTCAATTAGCCTTAACAGAAGAAAGCGTCAACGTTTTGACAATAAATACGCACTTAGGTCTTTTCCAATTTTTACGACACCCCTTTGGACTCTCAGCATCGGCCCAAATTTTTCAAAGGGCAATGTCGCTGATATTCGGAGACCTAGAAGGTGTTTTTGCCTATCTAGATGACATACTTATCATTGGCCGAACGATGCATGAACACAATGCAAGACTTTCTATCGCATTAGGTCGCATCAAGGAAAAGGGGATGAGATTAGGTCAAAACAAATGCTCATTTCTTTTGGAAAAAATAAGTTATTTAGGACATGAGATTAGTGCACAAGGCATTAGACCTTTACCTCAAAAGACCGAAGCGTTGATGAAAATGAGAGATCCTAACAATAAAGCTGAACTCCTCTCAATACTCGGTACTTTAGGTTATTATCGCAGGTTTATTCCAGATTACAAAGAAATCTCGGCAACACTTTACAATCTTTGTAAAAAGGATGTTCCTTTTATCTGGACAGATTTGCATCATAGGAAATTTGAGTCGGCGAAGGATATTTTAACCCATCCGCCAGTCCTAGCAAGCTTCAACCCCGACTATCCATTAATTTTAGCGGTAGATGCTTCTACTCATGGAGTCGGTGGCACGCTATTGCAAAAGTATAAAACAATAAATAGACCGATACTCTTCTTTTCACGTATATTTCGAGACCCAGAAACCAGGTATTCAACTATCGAAAAGGAATGCTTAGCTATCCAATTTGGATTAGAGAGATGCAGAGAATATCTGATTGGTCAAAGATTTACAGTGTGGACTGACCATAAACCTCTCATAGGATTATTAAAAAAGGACAACCGTGTTCTACTTCTGTCACCACGATTACAGCGTTGGCAGCTACTCATGGGTAATTTTAACCTCGAGTTAGTACATATACCTGGTAAATGGAACAACTTGCCAGATGCATTATCACGACTATGCTATTACGGGACAAAGCCTAACATAATCAGCTCCATCTTAGATGAAGGTTGCGCTTCAAGGCAAGATATTATAAATGCGATCGAAAAAGACGAAGATTTAAGTATTCTTAAAAAATACTTAAAGGGTCAGATTGAGCATATACACCCGTCTAACATTTATTATAAAGTAATGACTGAACTACACTTGGAAGACGAGCTAGTGCAACGCCAAGATCGCATAGTTATCCCAAGAAGTCTCACTAATAAAATAAGCCAGGAAATACATGCAGGACATCAAGGACGAGATAAGTGCGTACACCAAGCCAGAGCAAAATACTGGTGGCCCAATATGAATAATGAAATTAATGAAGTATGTCGTAGATGTACTACCTGTGCTTCCATAGCATCTCGCCCAAAACACGATAAAGTTAGAAAATGGCCTAGTTGTATACGTGCGTGGCAACGCATACATCTAGATTTTTTTGATTTCAATAAAAACAATTATTTAGTCGTAGCTGATGCATTTTCTAGCTGGGCAGATTTTGTAAAAGTTAATCATACAACCTCGCAAGTAGTAATTAATTTCGTTAAAAAGCTCATTAGCCAATTTGGATTCCCAGAAACAATAGTAACCGACAACGGTACTCCGTTTACCTCTCAAGAGTTTAAAACTTTTTGTGACAAATGGAATATCGAACTAATCTTTACTCCACCATATCATCCTAGTTCTAATGGACTAGCTGAGAGATCGGTTGGAATGGCCAAAAGATGGTTAAAATTACATCAACATGAAAAAGATGGAACATGGTTATACCAAGTATACCGAAATGCAAGAGGGTCGTACAACCAACCATCAATTTCGGAAAAGTTTTTAGTGTTAAAGGGCAAAATATTTGGTACCTATCACATAACAAAAAGCGTCCCAAGTGGCTCATGGGAGAAGTAATCTCTTCTAAAGGGTCTCGGGTGCTTGAGATTTTAGCTCAGGATAAATCAATAGAAATAAGGCATGTAGAGGACGTTAGAGTCCGCTACTGATCAATCAAATCACATTATTAAAAGATACTTCTACATTATTTAGAAACAAACTGATGCATGAATTTCGCAATGGTATTATCTCTGTGTGATATATTGCATGTCTTCTCCAGTTTGTAATGATAGAAGTCGTATATTTTTCGTCTTTGATTATGTTAGATGTGGCCTATATACTATTGGACACCTTTAGTCCCACTCATAATGACCTGGGGGAACATGATGCCCATCCGTCATCCCCAGACGAGCCGAGAAGGTAGACCACCCCAGACAGCTACAACGCATCCTAGGGGGCTACAAAGAAGAAGGGCCACAGGAAATCAGAGACATCTTAGACGAAGACAAGGAGAAAGAGTCAGTATGACGGCTCCTATGTTCAATAACCGGCCAAGACAGCCGAGGACTCAATCAACCAATAACAACAATAATAATAATAATAATAGATTAACACCTAGGATGGAGAGAAATCAAAATCCTAGACGAACAACACGTAGACGTTGTAGGTGTTGCCGAAGATGGCATGGTGGGGTGTGTAGGTTCACGGTGCAGGCCGGAAGAAATAATATTATACCCTTGACTCAAACATCCGAGTCAACAAGAGAGCCTTAGGAACCTACAGGCCTCACCGGTGCTACCGGTAAACTTACCGCCAACGACGGCCGGCTCTGCTGTTTTAACAACAGCAAGAGCCGATGGACCACCGCAATCGAGGGAAATTCAGCAACCTCCAATACTAATCGAATCGATTCCTCCTCTAGCAGAGCTAGAGAGGATGACCTTAGATTTGGAATTTGAAAGGTTGCTAGAAACCGATTTCTAGGTGGGGTTGTTAATTTTATATCTATATTTAATATTCAAATAATTATTATTGATGCAATAAAACTGTCTAATGTTGATGAAATGTAAGGAGGTTTAAATAACTAAGGCAAGGTGGATATATAAAGATTGGCTGAGCGAGGCAAGTTTCAAAATTTTTTTAAGCCTATGACGCTCGCCATGCTATTAAAGCGCGGCGTCAGACGCTAAGTTTTTGGAAATAATATTAAAATTCAAGTTTTACAATTTAAATTTTAAAAGGTTCACGTACAATATAAAAATTCAAAAGAATTATTTAAGTAATGGCATATAATAAGAAAGATTACCCCAATCCAAATACTGCAATATTAATAAAATGCCTGATAAGGTCAAAATAATTTTTAGCAGTGGACAGGGAAGCATAAATGTATATATAATAAGATAGATTCCTTATGGATTAAAAAAGATGAATAACGCCAATTGTACGTAGTTTAAACATAAAACTTTATTTTTCCATTTTTTAATCATCAAGCATAAAGAACCGTGACATTTTGTCCGAAGTTGGCAGGTGGACAGTCCAGAGTGTTTAGTACGATATTTTTCCTTTTATAGGTAGCTTATTTAAACCAACGTCATTATGCCCAAAGTTTTATTTCCCGCTTGACGGTGATATACCCGCTATGTCGGAAGAATTAAGTCGGCATATTAAATAATTATAATTAAAATTAGCCGCATACATTTTAAAACTAGGGGGACGTTGGAAGCATAAATTATAAAAATATTTCAAACGTTTTTAACTGAAAGCAAAGCAAAAACCACCTTTGTATGATTAGAATCAGAATGTTCTTGATAATTAAAAGTTAATGTTAATGTAAAAATGTTAAACCTAAACCAAACCTTACAATGCCCACGTACAGGATAGCCAGTACTTGATACTCAACCAAAACGACAATCACAAATCTAGACCTAACGACTATGAGAATACACGGCTACGATAAAAACAACTAGTTACGAATAGTCCTAATCTACGGCGCACATACACATTAATTCTTATAATTGATACAGATAGCTTACGCTATACTCTTGTATAGGGTAAGGTGTCTTAGTTAATTACCGGTAATAAATTATAGTTAACAAAGTTTATGATTAATTATCCAAGTAAAGAGTCAAAATTTGTTAAAAGTTGATTTATGTTAAAAGGTTACATGAAGAAAAATATATACACTATATAACCAGTGAATTCCCCAATAATATTCATTATTATTTCATTTCAAAATTCT
>JAUIRJ010000161.1:0-43145 GCA_030555515.1 Acutogordius australiensis | reverse complement strand
AAGGCCATCGATGTCCATCTCCATCGGGCTTAAATCATACATGATCAAGACTTTTTCAGACTTTCCTCTTTTATTTCCCAAAAAAATACTAAATTATTATGTCAGAAGTGATATTTCTTGTTATCCTCTAAAAAAACTTATAAAATCTATATATAAAAAGCTAATAAGTTTGAAACTTAATATTTTTACATACAAATAATATTTTCATGATTGGTGTTGTAATACCCAGAACTTAGCTACCTTTATTTATTTGGACAACACAACTTATTAAATATCAAAATATTTTATTCACAAGTAAAATTCTTTTTATTCATATAATTGCAACATAAAAATATATATTCATCCAATAATATGATAATCCATGGGCCGATTTCCGGTGCCACTAATAATACTATTTTTGTGGTTAAAATATATTTTGCAAATTTCTGACTTTTACATAGATTTAAAAACTAAAAAAATCAATATTTTCTTTTCTTTTATTGTTTTCTTACGAATTTTTCCTTTTTATAAATGTTGTCTTTTCTCGTGAGTCAATCACGACAATTGAGTATATAAAATTTTTTTCTCTAAGTTAACAAATTAAATACAGCGTGCCTTTTTAATTTGATAGACAGCATAGATACCAGTGCCAATCTTTTTTTGTTTTTTCACCAGGTAAATTCTCTTCCATCCCAAATTTCAAAATTACCATAAAATTGCTATTTACATGCTATAAGAACCATATAAATTAATTTAAAAAATCAGCCATAATTATTTTAAATAAGTAAATGTTACAAAAACTCTTATTTTAAGTCTATTTTATTAATATTAGGACGGTTTCAATTATTCTTTGAGATATTTTTAAAAAAATTCATGTTGATTATCGGTTGTGATTAAATAAATTTAATTGAGAATTCAATAAAATTTTTAAATACACTTAGAAGCTCTTGCATTGGGTTTAAGAAAATATTGCAAGGAACAATTATTAGTAGTTTTTGATCTTACCCAAACTTCAAAAAGAAAAATTTCTAAAAAATATTAAATACATTTTAAATGTCGACAGAGGCAATTGGGGGGGGGGGTACAAGAAAAGGTTGTTATTTGAGCGTTTTAATTATTGGGGAGAAAAGAGTCAATTATGAAAATTGATTTGGGGAATGGGACAATAAGGGTATGGTATAGTTTGGACTTGTGCTGTGAAAACATGAGGCAGTAAAAACTTTGGCTCATTTTTTTTTTTTTTTTTTTTTTTTTTTTTTTTTTTTTTTTTTTTTTTTTTTTCCCCAAAACATAAGAAAAAAGGGAGCTACAAGTAAAGGGCCAAAACAAAAATTTAAAAAAACCCTTGCTAAGAAAAGGGGCAGAAAAAACCCCCTTAACCGTGTGGCTCTTAAAAAGCGCCCCAAAAAACCCATTTTTTGTTTTCTCTATAACAATTTCAAAATATTTTGATTTATCTCTCTTTTTTATAAAAAAGACGTGTGTTTTTTTTTTAAACTCCTAGGATTGTTTTAAAAAGAAAAGAGGCTTTTTTTAAATATACCCCCTTTCTTTAAGCAAAAAAACGGGCTTCTTCCTTTTGTCATGCCCACGAGTTTAGAATGTGTTGAAAAAACTCAATAACTTGTTTAAAAAAGCCCATGAATTATGTTTTCCTTCCCTGATTTACACGTTTACATGATTGCAATTAATATAGTGTCATACTCCTTAATCAATTCCAATAACCAGAACCAATCCCTTTAACTTAAACTTTCTATTTTCCACAACACAAAATAATTAATCTTTTACTACAAAGAAACAATTATCATTGTTAGAAACGAGATTGTTACAGGAACATAAAAGAATCCAACCCCTTGATGGCCCTAATCTCATATATTTTTTTCGTTCTTCTTAGTTTCTTCCGTCTTTGGCTCCTTAGATCCGTCTATAACGAAAAATGGCCTTTTTTGACCAAATTGACAGATCTAAATATACCCTAGGGAAGAAAAATATGAAAATCTATATTTCATATGAAAATTCCCCTTGTAACTCCTATATTTTTAATGACGAATAATGGAAAATAAATTTATTAATATAGCAAGCTCTTAAATCGGCATTTATATATACAAAATATTTCGCGTCCAAACTTAAATACGACAGAATATATTATCGGTTTTAATGAAAATATTTAAACTTTATAATGTTTATAACTGACGAACTATGATTAGGAAAAACGGTAAACGGATTTAGCATTCCCTCAGATGGCAGGTTGGATCTCTGTAATTAACTCATAACTCTCAAAAAATTGTGTGCTATCTTCCTTTTTTACTTGAGCTTCTTATGCGCGCAAGGCGTGCGCGCAACGACATTGAAGGCTTAAAGTTTTGATAAACTTCTTTTTTCAATTAAAATAATTATTGCGTAATGTAGTCGGTGTCTTTTGGCCATTTTAATAATTTTGAACGCACATGACAGGCTGAAGAAAAAAAACATGTAAGGCAAATAATTAAATACATACTTTCGATTTTAAATTATTTCGACCTGTGTAATATTAGACAGGTCTTGGAATTACGTTGGTTTTGGTCTTGTTTAATGAAAATGTACACAATGAATTTCTATAAAAACTTCATATTATTCTCATACAATCTTTTCTTTTCTCTTCTTAACAAGTTAGTGTAATATTTATTTCCTTTTCTCTTTTTTTTTCTTGTTGGCATCAACATATTTTTTGAAAATGCCGGCTGAGGTTTTTAATCCTGGTTTAAGGAACGATATCTCCGTCGACTCTTTAGACAACTTATCTCATGTTCCGGCTGACGAGTTTTTTCAACAAACTCAAAGACCTTTTACCTCTTAATCCATGCTTCATCGGTTAAAAATATAATTACAAATATCATGTTTTAGTGACTCAGTATATAATGTTTCCGTTTTTCTTGCTATCAAACATCAACCCTTATTTAAGTTTTGATTCAAAATTTGTTGTGCAATAAATTTAATTTTCTAAAATTTTTTTAACATAAAATAAAAGTCGCATTTTATCTTTTAAATTAAAATAACTTTTTGTTTATAAACGTCTAAAAACAATAAATTTTGCATATTTTTTATGATTGTCATGATTTAATGGACAGGGCTCGGATGATAGCCGTTTGTATTGTTTTTGCCGTATTATAAATTAGGGTTCTTTTATTGAATAATGTATTATAAAAAAAATGTAAATGGCTACTAACATGGCTTCAGCTTGAATATAAAAGCTTGTTTAACAATTAATTATTTTTATTTATTAAATGTATATTTTAATGTTTTCTCATACATTCGATTAGCAAGATAAAGTCCATTTTCATTAAAACGTGCAATCAACAATCTTGAAATGAACAAATACATGAGTATATGTTAAAAAAATATTGAAGCGTATGTGTAGTTATTTCAAAGCCTATATGTTGGATGATTAAACTTTTGTGACATGCAAAGATACAATAATTTATTTTAGCCAACTAAAAGGCCCATTCCTTAAAAAACCATAAGAAATATCTAACAAATATTGATACAAAATTTTCTTTATATATATAATGACATATTATAGCGTGATTGTATTTAACTTTATTATTAATTTTAATATATTTTTTATAGCCGAGGATGTAAATATTTATTAATAATATTTTTGAAGTAGTTTTCTTGAATATTTAAAAATTACAAAAATAATTTTACACAACTATAATCCAGAACGTTTAGGTGTAAGCAATTTCAAATTTTAATAATTTAAATCACCCTTATATCAAAATAAACATTACAACTTCGAAGAAGAGAGTCATTATTTATAGTGTGCAAAGCTGATATAAACAGTCGTTTTTATAGAATTAATAAAAAAATATAATGCGATTACTTACAAATTGGTAACATTTTTAACAATCTAGAAATAAATAAACGCCTTCTTTCATTATTAAAAAACGCCACACTTATTTCGTTTTTTTAAAATTCTGTTTTAAGTTAAAACATATTTCGTGAATGACAAAGGTCTAGTTTGATTTTCACAGGCTTTTGTTTTTGATAAACACCTACTAAAATTAATAAAGGCCTTTTTTCCTTTTTATGGACTTTAAATAAATTCATTGCTTATCAATAAAGCTAATTCGTGATTATTTCACAATGTATATAAATATTTATTAACCTTTATATATTTTTTTTGTAATTTTATAGGAATTTATGTTTAGAGGCTAGCGTTATTATTTAAAGTTGTAAATGAATGCTCAATTTAAAGAATTTTTATAGGAAAAAATTTATAATCTGTTTATATCTTCTTTTTGGGTGAAGAACATTGAAATTACTATGCAACGATGCTCCTGGAATTAATAGAAAAATGCGTTTCTATTAATACCATAATATTCATTGAGATGAGGCCGCATTTTTCAGAATATTGAAACGGAGGCTTACATTCCTGGCAGAAGTCAAAAGGCCAGAGTTATTCACCTGCTCAAAACAATGACCCCTACATCTCTTGAAGAGAGGGCATACCCGTCAGTCATAAAAGCACTTTAGCCCATGTCGGGTACTAGGCAATCACTAAACCCAGATCGTTAGCTAAGATGCGGTTACCCAAAGCAATTCAACTAAAAGATTTTTTTGAATATTAACTCATTGTGATAAGCTGCTATCTTCCTGGGAAATAGACAGGAGTAAACCCAACTTTCAATATATTTTCTTAGGCTTTATTAAAATTAATGCCCCTATTTTATTGCAATGCTGGTTTCCTTATCATGAATCTTGCTTAGATTTTTCCCGAAGCAGGGTTATATTTTGTCGACAAAAATATATATAGATTGCTTCAAAATTTTTATTTTATTGAGGTTATTAACGGATAACTTAAATAGATTAAGGTATTAATTATTTAAACCCGGCTTATAATTTTTCCACAGTTTTTAATCGTCAATAAGTTCTTTAGTAGGGGCCCGGTCCGAGTTTAATCGCTGAATGCAATAAAAAAACTGGATTCTAAAACTTTATCCTATAAAAATCTTAGGAACATTTTTATCTAAAAGAAGTTTCCCCATTGACGTGCTCGTCATTTACGGGAACATTATTACGATATTCCATTGAGGTCATCCGAGGACCAAAGAAGGAGATTATAATTAATAGGGCGAGAATCATTGGGATAATAAGGCGAATGTATTATTTTGACTTAAAATAGTATATAAATTCTAGCAAATATTTTTTCCAACAATTTATTATTCCTTTCATTAAAATCATGTTAATAACAAATCTTCCTCATGGTTTCAGCCAACACAAAACAAAATCCTTTACTTTTTTGACCACAAAAAACACTACTACTAAAAAACTACCAAAAGAATAAATAATCATATTTTCTTTATTTTTTTAGGGTCCTCGTACGCGTGGCTTCTCTTGTGCGTTGCCACGCGCACGACACCCATAGACATTTTAGTGGGGCGAAACTTAACTTTTTCATGATGATTAAATCAGTTTATGACAATAGATGAAATTTTGAAATCTTTTAAAAATCTTTTTTTATATATTAAATTGTGGTTATTTGAATTAATTTGGGTATTACAAGATTGACTTAAAACGATTTGAATTCTTAAAATTTACAATCCTGGAAACCTGATTTCTTTTCACTATTAAAAAAATAGCAACATTATAAAATGTTAATTTCTTAAAAAAATATAGTAGCTTCGGCATTACGGAATAACTTTATAGACAAAAAGTTTATTAATTAAAGTCCATAAAAAACGCTTTTATTAATTAGTTTACAGTAATAAAGAAAGTTTGTGAAACAGAATAGGCATTGCTTTTTTTATTACAGTTTAAAACCTAGCAATAAATGGCCCTGATTGGCAATAACTAATACTCTACAATTTGATCTTGACTTTGTATTTTACTAATTACCCTGGTCAACAAATATCGATGTCAGAAAAGTGATTTTTATTAAAATATAAAAGAACGCATCCTAATGATGACCTAATCTCTTATACATTTTTTATTTTCTTAATTTCTTCCGTCTTTGGCTCCCCTAGATCCGTCTATCCCGAAAATTGGCCTTTTTTGACCAAATTGACAGATCTAAATATTTCCTAAAAGAACAAATTTGAAAATTTTTGCATATAAAAATTCCTTGTAACTAATATTTATAATCGCAGCTAATGAAAAATAAATTATAATAATATATCAAGCTCTTACATCGGCATTTAGATAATACAAATATTTCGCCTCCAAACTTAAATATGACACATTTTATTATCTGTTTTTATTGAAAATAATATTTGAAGCTTGAATATAACAGTTTAACTAATGTGAATAAACAAAAATAAAATTTAAATTTAATTTTTGTTTTTAATTCTTTTTGTTTTTATGACCTTTTATTATAAAATTAATGTTTATAACTGACTAAGTAAGTTTGATTAGGAATAACAGTAAACGGATTTATTCTCTAAGATGACAGGTTTGATCTCTGTAGTTAACTCACAACTCTCAAAAAATTGTTAACAACCTGTGTTAATTATTCTCTAATTTAGCTACATTCTATGTATAATGTTAAATAACAATTTAGTTAGATTAAAAAAAATTTGATTTTAATATCATAGTTTCAACTATTGACAAATATAATTTTTATTTAGCTAAAAGTTAGAATTATATTTTGTTATGCTATTCAAATGACAGAACAAAATTGTTTATAGCTTGTTTTTAAACATAAAATTACAAATTCTAAATAAAATAACAATATAACTTTTAAATTTGGCTATATATTTAATATTTGGAAAAAAAAGTATTTTTTCTCCTGCGTTATCAAACGAGATGTAGGAAGAAAGTGTTTATAGCTAAATTACCTGTTTAAATTTTGTTTGAAGGCTGTTAACATGATATCGACAACTACGAAAATAAATTTGTATTTTTAAAACATCCATGGGTGGGTGGTGGGTAGAGTAGCTAGATGTCTTCAAAATTTATATTGGTATTATAAAATGCGAGCACATGTTAATTCATGGTTATTGCTTAGGTTTCTTGCATATTAAATAATTAAAGACTCTTTATTTTGACATAAAAAAACATAGGGCTAAAATGATTTATATAATTTCGGTTACAGGTTAACAAATATTTGAGAGTTATTAGATAACTATATATTCCAAGGCCTCCTAAAGAATTTCAAATGCAATCACTTTTTTAAGCTAGCTATAGAATAATGAAATGGCAAAAATTGAAAAAAAAGATTTAAAAAACAGAAATTATTAAAAAATCATCTGTATCGCTACTGCTAAAACTTCGATTCATATTTTATATATTACCGGTAAAATATCGTGATTTACCGGAGTGTAAAATACCGTATGACCTTATTTATGTAAGGGCACGTGCAAACGAGTTTTTAATTTCGTAAAATTTTAAAAATTTTATTTTTTTTCAAAATTTTTAAAAAAATTTTTATTTCATAAAAAGCATTTATGTATAAACCAATTTTGGCAACTTTTTTGAATTTTGCGTTTTATTACAATATAAAGTTTTCAATAATTTTAAAAATTTCACGAAAATAAAAACTCACTTTGCACGTGCCCTAAGATTCAAATTTATCTTATAAATTTTATATCTCATTATTTGAAATAAAAATATAAGTTTTAAGTAATTTTCAAAAAAAGTTTTTTTAATTTTTTATCTAAGTGGCATTCCCGATGTCGTAATGCCAATTAGGTCGAGATCATTTTTCGCTGAGGGCTACAAAAAAATAGCCCAAGACAAAAGAAACTTAGGAAAACGAAAAATGTATATGAGATAAGGCCATCATGAGAATCATTTAATTGTAATAGCTTTTTTCAAGCATATTTAATAATGTTTTGAATATTTTTATTATTGTTGTTATTATTATTGATATATACAACATATTTTTAGTTAGGGAATGTAAGAATATTAAAATTTTTCTTATATGCATAATTTTACCATTTGTGAATTTATTCTTAGATTTTATTAATTTGATCTTTTTAAAGACTAAACTTATTTAAAAAACTATTTTATTAAATTTCCAATTTTAATTCTCAATATTAATCTATGAATTAAAATATGAGAGTAATTTTAGAAATTTTCTAAATGCTCCTAATTATTCCTTTTTTATTATTATATTTTAATTCTTAAAAATTTATAATTGTTACCCTAGCACCTAAATCCTCTAAAAAACAGTTAGGTTATAAAAAATATATATTAAAATTTTTATTTAGTTTATACGAGCGTTTTAAAAAACGGAAAAAAATATTTAAATTGCAACAGCAATCATTCAAAATCTTCTATTTAAAAAAAAAGCTTTTTTTTATAAGAATATTCATCTTTTTATCCCATTTAAATGCAGACCGACTGTTAGGTTTTTATTCCCTTCCAACAATGTATGTGGTGGTTTTAGAATTTAATTAGTTTTACTCAATTCCTATATTCATTATGTGTAGACACCTCCTGTAAAAATAAAAAATAGCAGAAAACTTGACCAATTTTCCATATGTCTCCTCTACAAATAATACAATTTTGTACTTATTATTATTTGTAAGAAACTGAGCTTCAATCTATTATGGGTTTATTATGGAAGTAAGGCAATACAGATTAGAAATTTGCAGGACAAATTAATATATTAAATTCAAATCGAATCTCATTTTCTCTTAGGGCCCCAATTTAATTTATTTAAATAAAAACGAAAATTTGAGGACCTTTAAAGATGAGTAATTCCTGACCTTTCAAAATAGTTTAAATATGGTAAAGATAAGCTCATAAAATTTTATGATTTTCTGCGAAAATGCATTTGGTTATGTCTTTATTCTTTCATTTATCGACTGGTTTTGCAATTAGGCCAAAGATAAAAAAAGGGCAATTTAAAAAACAAACGTTAATAAAAATTATCTAAAATTATACTCATATACATTTATAATTTGCATAGAGATCAGCATTTATTTAAATGATTTAAAATTAATTTGTATAATATTTAGTTTTTTTTTGAAAAGGCTAATCCTATTTTCCTTATAATGTGTTCAGATATAAAAGTTAGACCTCCATAGGCCGCCCGGCCAATTGCAAGCCCACCAAATAAACGGACCGGCAAGGTCGGGCCCCAATTTAAAACTAGCCAGGCCTGAAATTTAGAAAAGGGACAGGACAAGTTGAACTTTGTTGCCATATTTTTTTAACTATTTTGCAGGGGTCGGCAAAAATTTATGAGTGAAAAAAGAAAAATTAAGGAAAAATAATTTTTATCATGGTTCTATTAACTATATAAATCATTCAATTTTGAAAAAGAAAATTGTGCCGTCTTTCAAAATTTATTTTTACTTCTCCCTAACACACCCAGATTTGTTTAAGATTTAATACTTTCCCTTATTGGTTGATAAAACTTATAAAATTTGGAAATTTATTGCTTTCCGAATTTCTTGCCCTATGTAATGTATTAAATGGGAGAATTTGCATATTTTCAGATGGTTTAACTATATTGATAAAACTATTAACTTTCGACGTTTTATTTGTCAGTCAAATTTTGTCAAAACCAAAAGGGTTTAGGGTAAGAATTTTAAAAATGAGGAGTTAAAAATAAATTACTAGACACTAAACTTTTCTAATTACTACTTTGTACAATTTTTATTGATGAGTGGTTATCTATACGAAATTATCAAAGACATTTTGAAGTATCAATATATTAGGCATCATTATAAACCGAAAAATTACAAATTTGATTGGTTTTTTTTTACATTTTAATATTTGGTTGGAGGATGTATGATTTTTTTACATTTATTATTTAGTTGGAGGATGTATGATTTATAATTGTTTTAATACATGGAACTTTTAAATACACATGTACTTGAGTTTGTCAAAATTATTATGAAGGTGTGATTTATAATCTGCCTTAACCCAGCCAAAAATTTTTTCTTATCTAAGTATTGCTGTGCCAATTGTAGAAAACTTGTATAGACCCATCAGTCTCTATTACAATCTGTTAAATCAAATTTTCAATCTATTTGTAGGCCTACTAGCAACTCGTCAAATTTGTTAACTCTTTGATGCTAGGCTATGGTCAAAATAATGAGCCTAATTTGTGATTGAAGTCTTAAGTCGGAAAATTAATATAAAGAAGAAAATATACCATTTCTCAAAGTTTTTAAAATTTATTAATTTATAAACTCTTTAATAAATAATAACATAGAATTAAAATATTTTTTTAACTGAAGAAGGTAACCACTTGCTATTAAAATATCATTTATTTATTATTTATTTTAATTCTATGAAACATTATTTATTAACGAGTTTCTAAATTAAAAAAATTTTAAAAAATTTTAATTTGGTTATTATTTATTAACTACTTAAAATTATTTTAATTCATAATCTTATAAATAAATATTTAGATTTAATGTAATATTTCTTTGTTTACAATGAACGACATTTTAACATATCCGATAAATAAATTTATCGCTTATTTTAGGTAACTCTAAAAAAGATTTTCCTATTTAACGAAATTTAATGCCTTGTACATTTGCCAGTGAAACAGAGCTGCAATAAAAATTCTTTTGTAATTTTAGGAATTGTATAATAAAAACGAGATTAAAATATTTAATATTTATTAATTCATAAACTCGTTAATAAAGATTGTAACAAATATTAAAAATTTTAGGAATTTTAAATTTTCAAAATTTTAATTTAACTTTTGTGTGTTTTGCTACAAAAAAACTTGTAATTATTTTTTTTGGGAATTTACATACGAGAATTTAATTGTATTAAAACTTTTTAATTTTTTTTATAATTTCTGACAATTTTATAATGCGCCTCAGCTTGGCTTACTTAGTGGCAAAAAGTTCCTGCCTCATACGCAGGAGGTTTGGGTTCCTTCATAGACGGCTTTTTCTTCGAGAAAGCTTACGTGTAGAACCACTTTGAAACTGGTGAGTAGCCTGCTCATATTTAAACATGAACGATATGACGAGAACGTGAGAGGTGAACCAAGGTGACGTATGTGTTATCAAATTTTACAACCTTTTCCATTAGAACCATAAATGGTCTTGATCGGGCTAGAAAATTAAAGCCCTGTTATTAGCATTCCTATTTAAAAAATGTAGCCTAAAAACCAATCGTTTTGATCACTTTATTTTTATGGTCCAGTAATTTAAGAAGCGTTCAGACTCCATTCATTTTTTTAAAATAGATTTTTGAGTTTTAACATCTAAAATTACAGGCATTGTTTTAAGAAAATTATAAAACGAGCAGATGTAGAAATTTAAAAAATCTTAATCAATATATTGCTAAATCTATATAAACATGGCTGATAACACAGGTCAACAAATTTTGAGAGTTGTGAGCTAACTACAGAGATTAAACTGCTTATGGATTTTCAAATTTATTTTCCTTTTTTCCTAAAAATTTAGTTAACTATAAACATTAAAATTTTTATTCGCATATTTACAATAGCTGAACTGTTAAATTCAAACTTCGAATAATATTTTTATTAAAAATCGATAATATATTTTGTCGCATTTAATTTTGAAGACGAAACATTTTATATGCTGATAACATTTTTTTTGATATGATCGGATGTAATAAAGGCGGATGGAAATTACGAAAAATGAAAAATATATGAGATAAGGTCATCTGGAGATTACATGCTTTTATGTTTTCATAAACTTATATTTTTGACACCGATATTTGTTGGACCTGTGTTATCATTGCATGAAAAAATTTTTAAAAAATATCTACCCTTAAAAATTCTTAAACATTGGGCTAATCGCTAATCTTTCTTTAATCAACATTTTTTTTTAAATTTAAATGAAGTTTGAACTCGCCCTTTAGCACAACACAATTTTTAATACATTTTTTCTTAACACAAAGATTGGAAACTCTAAGAGTTTTGATGTTTGCTGAATTCAATTACTATTTATATAAATAGATCTATAACTCATGTAAATGTATATTTTTTAAGATCTACGCAATCTATTATTTATATATATGAAAGCGTTTAATCAAATCTTTATAAAAATTTGAAATCTTTGACATAAAAAATAATATTTATATATATAGAGAATTATAATATAATAAATCAAAAATTGTAAACATAGAAAAAGTTTTATGCAATTATTAAAAAATTTTGTTAACTTCGTATTTAAAAATAATTATATTTTTTTAATTTGACAAAATTATAAAATAAACATATGCAGGAACTTTAAAAGTTAATATTAAATGGACAAAAAATATAGGGGTAAGTTTAAAGTTTTTTTTATTTTTTGATATAAAAATGTAATAAATAATGTTTCATAGAATTAAAATAAATAATAAATAAATGATATTTTAATAGCAAGTGGTTACCTTCTTCAGTTAAAAAAATATTTTAATTCTATGTTATTATTTATTAAAGAGTTTATAAATTAATAAATTTTAAAAACTTTGAGAAATGGTATATTTTCTTCTTTATATTAATTTTCCGACTTAAGACTTCAATCACAAATTAGGCTCATTATTTTGACCATAGCCTAGCATCAAAGAGTTAACAAATTTGACGAGGGTTGCTAGTAGGCCTACAAATAGATTGAAAATTTGATTTAACAGATTGTAATAGAGACTGATGGGTCTATACAAGTTTTCTACAATTGGCACTAGCAATACTTAGATAAGAAAAAAATTTTTGGCTGGGTTAAGGCAGATTATAAATCACACTTCATAATTTTGACAAACTCAAGTACATGTGTATTTAAAAGTTCCATGTATTAAAACAATTATAAATCATACATCCTCCAACTAAATAATAAATGTAAAAAAATCATACATCCTCCAACCAAATATTAAATGTAAAAAAAACCAATCAAATTTGTAATTTTTCGGTTTATAATGATGCCTAATATATTGATACTTCAAAATGTCTTTGATAATTTCGTATAGATAACCACTCATCAATAAAAATTGTACAAAGTAGTAATTAGAAAAGTTTAGTGTCTAGTAATTTATTTTTTAACTCCTCATTTTTAAAATTCTTACCTAAACCCTTTTGGTTTTGACAAAATTTGACTGACAAATAAAACGTCGAAAGTTAATAGTTTTATCAATATAGTTAAACCATCTGAAAATATGCAAATTCTCCCATTTAATACATTACATAGGGCAAGAAATTCGGAAAGCAATAAATTTCCAAATTTTATAAGTTTTATCAACCAATAAGGGAAAGTATTAAATCTTAAACAAATCTGGGTGTGTTAGGGAGAAGTAAAAATAAATTTTGAAAGACGGCACAATTTTCTTTTTCAAAATTGAATGATTTATATAGTTAATAGAACCATGATAAAAATTATTTTTCCTTAATTTTCTTTTTTTCACTCATAAATTTTTGCCGACCTCTGCAAAATAGTTAAAAAAATATGGCAACAAAGTTCAACTTGTCCTGTCCCTTTTCTAAATTTCAGGCCTGGCTAGTTTTAAATTGGGGCCCGACCTTGCCGGTCCGTTTATTTGGTGGGCTTGCAATTGGCCGGGCGGCCTATGAGGTCTAACTTTTATATCTGAACACATTATAAGGAAAATAGGATTAGCCTTTTCAAAAAAAAACTAAATATTATACAAAATTAATTTTAAATCATTTAAATAAATGCTGATCTCTATGCAAATTATAAATGTATATGAGTATAATTTTAGATAATTTTTTATTAACGTTTGTTTTTTAAATTGCCCTTTTTTTATCTTTGGCCTAATTGCAAAACCAGTCGATAAATGAAAGAATAAAGACATAACCAAATGCATTTTCGCAGAAAATCATAAAATTTTGCGAGCTTATCTTTACCATATTTAAACTATTTTGAAAGGTCAGAATTACTCATCTTTAAAGGTCCTCAAATTTTCGTTTTTTATTTAAATAAATTAAATTGGGGCCCTAAGAGAAAATGAGATTCGGATTTGAATTTAATATATTAATTTGTCCTGCAAATTTCTAATCTGTATTGCCTTACTTCCATAATAAACCCATAATAGATTGAAGCTCAGTTTCTTACAAATAATAATAAGTACAAAATTGTATTATTTGTAGAGGAGACATATGGAAAATTGGTCAAGTTTTCTGCTATTTTTATTTTTACAGGAGGTGTCTACACATAATGAATATAGGAATTGAGTAAAACTAATTAAATTCTAAAACCACCACATACATTGTTGGAAGGGAATAAAAAACCTAACAGTCGGTCTGCATTTAAATGGGATAAAAGATGAATATTCTTATAAAAAAAACTTTTTTTAAATAGAAGATTTTGAATGATTGCTGTTGCAATTTAAATATTTTTTCCGTTTTTTAAAACGCTCGTATAAACTAAATAAAAATTTTAATATATATTTTATAACCTAACTGTTTTTTAGAGGATTTAGGGTGCTAGGGTAACAATTATAAATTTTTAAGAATTAAAATATAATAATAAAGGAATAATTAGGAGCATTTAGAAAATTTCTAAAATTACTCTCATATTTTAATTCATAGATTAATATTGAGAATTAAAATTGGAAATTTAATAAAATAGTTTTTTAAATAAGTTTAGTCTTTAAAAAGATCAAATTAATAAATCTAAGAATAAATTCACAAATGGTAAAATTATGCATATAAGAAAAATTTTAATATTCTTACATTCCCCAACTAAAAAATATGTTGTATATATCAATAATAATAACAACAATAATAAAAATATTCAAAACATTATTAAATATGCTTGAAAAAAGCTATTACAATTAAATGATTCTCATGATGGCCTTATCTCATATACATTTTTCGTTTTCCTAAGTTTCTTTTGTCTTGGGCTATTTTTGTAGCCCTCAGCGAAAAATGATCTCGACCTAATTGGCATTAGCGACATCGAGAATGCCACTTAGATAAAAAATTAAAAAAAACTTTTTTTGAAAATTACTTAAAACTTATATTTTTATCACAAATAATGAGATATAAAATTTATAAGATAAATTTGAATCTTAGGGCACGTGCAAAAGTGAGTTTTTATTTTCGTGAAATTTTTAAAATTATTGAAAACTTTATATTGTAATAAAACGCAAAATTCAAAAAAGTTGCCAAAATTGGTTTATGCACATAAAATGCTTTTTTATGAAATAAAAATTTTTTAAAAATTTTGAAAAAAAATAAAATTTTTAAAATTTTACGAAATTAAAAACTCGTTTGCACGTGCCCTTACATAAATAAGGTCATACGGTATTTTACACTCCGGTAAATCACGATATTTTACCGGTAATATATAAAATATGAATCGAAGTTTTAGCAGTAGCGATACAGATGATTTTTTAATAATTTCTGTTTTTAAATCTTTTTTTTCAATTTTTGCCATTTCATTATTCTATAGCTAGCTTAAAAAGTGATTGCATTTGAAATTCTTTAGGAGGCCTTGGAATATATAGTTAGCTAATAACTCTCAAATATTTGTTAACCTGTAACCGAAATTATATAAATCATTTTAGCCCTATGTTTTTTTATGTCAAAATAAAGAGTCTTTAATTATTTAATATGCAAGAAACCTAAGCAATAACCATGAATTAACATGTGCTCGCATTTTATAATACCAATATAAATTTTGAAGACATCTAGCTACTCTACCCACCACCCACCCATGGATGTTTTAAAAATACAAATTTATTTTCGTAGTTGTCAATATCATGTTAACAGCCTTCAAACAAAATTTAAACAGGTAATTTAGCTATAAACACTTTCTTCCTACATCTCGTTTGATAACGCAGGAGAAAAAATACTTTTTTTTCAAATATTAAATATATAGCCAAATTTAAAAGTTATATTGTTATTTTATTTAGAATTTGTAATTTTATGTTTAAAAACAAGCTATAAACAATTTTGTTCTGTCATTTGAATAGCATAACAAAATATAATTCTAACTTTTAGCTAAATAAAATTATATTTGTCAATAGTTGAAACTATGATATTAAAATCAAATTTTTTTAATCTAACTAAATTGTTATTTAACATTATACATAGAATGTAGCTAAATTAGAGAATAATTAACACAGGTTGTTAACAATTTTTTGAGAGTTGTGAGTTAACTACAGAGATCAAACCTGTCATCTTAGAGAATAAATCCGTTTACTGTTATTCCTAATCAAACTTACTTAGTCAGTTATAAACATTAATTTTATAATAAAAGGTCATAAAAACAAAAAAAGAATTAAAAACAAAAAATTAAATTTAAATTTTATTTTTGTTTATTCACATTAGTTAAACTGTTATATTCAAGCTTCAAATATTATTTTCAATAAAAACAGATAATAAAATGTGTCATATTTAAGTTTGGAGGCGAAATATTTGTATTATCTAAATGCCGATGTAAGAGCTTGATATATTATTATAATTTATTTTTCATTAGCTGCGATTATAAATATTAGTTACAAGGAATTTTTATATGCAAAAAATTTTCAAATTTGTTCTTTTTAGGAAATATTTAGATCTGTCAATTTGGTCAAAAAAGGCCAATTTTCGGGATAGACGGATCTAGGGGAGCCAAAGACGGAAGAAATTAAGAAAAATAAAAAATGTATAAGAGATTAGGTCATCATTAGGATGCGTTCTTTTATATTTTAATAAAAATCACTTTTCTGACATCGATATTTGTTGACCAGGGTAATTAGTAAAATACAAAGTCAAGATCAAATTGTAGAGTATTAGTTATTGCCAATCAGGGCCATTTATTGCTAGGTTTTAAACTGTAATAAAAAAAGCAATGCCTATTCTGTTTCACAAACTTTCTTTATTACTGTAAACTAATTAATAAAAGCGTTTTTTATGGACTTTAATTAATAAACTTTTTGTCTATAAAGTTATTCCGTAATGCCGAAGCTACTATATTTTTTAAGAAATTAACATTTTATAATGTTGCTATTTTTTTAATAGTGAAAAGAAATCAGGTTTCCAGGATTGTAAATTTAAGAATTCAAATCGTTTTAAGTCAATCTTGTAATACCCAAATTAATTCAAATAACCACAATTTAATATATAAAAAGATTTTTAAAAGATTTCAAAATTTCATCTATTGTCATAAACTGATTTAATCATCATGAAAAAGTTAGTTTCGCCCACTAAAATGTCTATGGGTGTCGTGCGCGTGGCAACGCACAAGAGAAGCCACGCGTACGAGGAACCTAAAAAAATAAAGAAAATATGATTATTTATTCTTTTGGTAGTTTTTTAGTAGTAGTGTTTTTTGTGGTCAAAAAAGTAAAGGATTTTGTTTTGTGTTGGCTGAAACCATGAGGAAGATTTGTTATTAACATGATTTTAATGAAAGGAATAATAAATTGTTGGAAAAAAATATTTGCTAGAATTTATATACTATTTAAGTCAAAATAATACATCTCGCCTTATTATCCCAATGATTCTCGCCCTATTAATTATAATCTCCTTCTTTGGTCCTCGGATGACCTCAATGGAATATCGTAATAATGTTCCCGTAAATGACGAGCACGTCAATGGGGAAACTTCTTTTAGATAAAAATGTTCCTAAGATTTTTATAGGATAAAGTTTTAGAATCCAGTTTTTTTATTGCATTCGCGATTAAACTCGACCGGCCCCTACTAAAGAACTTATTGACGATTAAAACTGTGGAAAAATTATAAGCCGGGTTTAAATAATTAATACCTTAATCTATTTAAGTCATCCGTTAATAACCTCAATAAAATAAAAATTTTGAAGCAATCTATATATTTTTTTGTCGACAAAATATAACCCTGCTTCGGGAAAAATCCAAGCAAGATTCATGATAAGGAAACCAGCATTGCAATAAAATAGGCATTAATTTTAATAAAGCCTAAGAAAATATATTGAAAGTTAGGGGTTTACTCCTGTCTATTTCCCAGGAAGATAGCAGCTTATCACAATGAGTTAATATTCAAAAAACTTTTTTAGTTGAATTGCTTTGGGTAACCGCATCTTAGCTAACGGTCTGGGTTTAGTGATTGCCTAGTACCCGACAGGGCTAAAGTGTTTTTATGACATGACGGGTATGCCCTCTCTTTCAAGAGATGTAGGGGTCATTGTTTTAGCAGGTGAATAACTCTGGCCTTTGACTTCTGCCAGGAATGTAAAGCCTCCGTTTCAATATTCTGAAAAATGCGGCCTCATCTCAATGAATATTATGGTATTAATAGAAACGCATTTTTCTATTAATTCCAGGAGCATCGTTGCATAGTAATTTCAATGTTCTTCACCCAAAAAGAAGATATAAACAGATTATAAATTTTTTCCTATAAAAATTCTTTAAATTGAGCATTCATTTACAACTTTAAATAATAACGCTAGCCTCTAAACATAAATTCCTATAAAATTACAAAAAAAATATATAAAGGTTAATAAATATTTATATACATTAGGAAATAATCACGAATTAGCTTTATTGATAGCAATGAATTTATTTAAAGTCCATAAAAAAGGAAAAAAGGCCTTTATTAATTTTAGTAGGTGTTTATCAAAAACAAAAGCCTGTGAAAATCAAACTAGACCTTTGTCATTCACGAAATATGTTTTAACTTAAAACAGAATTTTAAAAAACGAAATAAGTGTGGCGTTTTTTAATAATGAAAGAGGCGTTTATTTATTTCTAGATTGTTAAAAATGTTACCAATTTGTAAGTAATCGCATTATATTTTTTTTATTAATTCTATAAAAACGACTGTTTATATCAGCTTTGCACACTATAAATAATGACTCTCTTCTTCGAAGTTGTAATGTTTATTTTGATATAAGGGTGATTTAAATTATTAAAATTTGAAATTGCTTACACCCTAAACGTTCTGGATTATAGTTGTGTAAAATTATTTTTGTAATTTTTAAATATTCAAGAAAACTACTTCAAAAATATTATTAATAAATATTCATACATCCCTCGGCTATAAAAAATATATAAAATTAATAATAAAGTTAAATACAATCACGCTATAATATGTCATTATATATATAAAGAAATTTTGTATCAATATTTGTTAGATATTTCTTATGGTTTTTAAGGAATGGGCCTTTTAGTTGGCTAAAATAAATTATTGTATCTTTGCATGTCACAAAAGTTTAATCATCCAACATATAGGCTTTGAAATAACTACACATACGCTAATATTTTTTTAACATATACTCATGTATTTGTTCATTTCAAGATTGTTGATTGCACGTTTTAATGAAAATGGACTTTATCTTGCTAATCGAATGTATGAGAAAACATTAAATATACATTTAATAAATAAAAATAATTAATTGTTAAACAAGCTTTTATATTCAAGCTGAAGCCATGTTAGTAGCCATTTACATTTTTTTTATAATACATTATTCAATAAAAGAACCTAATTTATAATACGGCAAAACAATACAACGGCTATCATCCGAGCCCTGTCCATTAAATCATGACAATCATAAAAAATATGCAAAATTTATTGTTTTTAGACGTTTATAAACAAAAAGTTATTTTAATTTAAAGATAAAATGCGACTTTTATTTTATGTTAAAAAAATTTTAGAAAATTAAATTTATTGCACAACAAATTTTGAATCAAAACTTAAATAAGGGTTGATGTTTGATAGCAAGAAAAAAGGAAACATTATATACTGAGTCACTAAAACATGATATTTGTAATTATATTTTTAACCGATGAAGCATGGATTAAGAGGTAAAAAAAGGTCTCTTTGAGTTTGTTGAAAAAAACTCGTCAGCCAGGACATGAGATAAGTTGTCTAAAGAGTCGACGGAGATATCGTTCCTTAAACCAGGGATTAAAAACCTCAGCCGGCATTTTCAAAAAATATGTTGATGCCAACAAGAAAAAAGAGAAAAGGAAATAAATATTACACTAACTTGTTAAGAGAAAAGAAAAGATTGTATGAGAATAATATGAAGTTTTTATAGAAATTCATTTATTACATTTTCATAAACAAGACAAAACCAACGTAATTCCAAGACCTGTCTAATATTACACAGATCGAAATAATTTAAAATCCGAAAGTATGTATTTAATTATTTGCCTTCATGTTTTTTTTCTTCAGCCTGTCATGTGCGTTCAAAATTATTAAAATGGCCAAAAGACACCGACTACATTACGCAATAATTATTTTTAATTGAAAAAGAAGTTTATCAAAACTTTAAGCCTTCAATGTCGTTGCGCGCACGCCTTGCGCGCATAAGAAGCTCAAGTAAAAAAGGAAGATAGCACACAATTTTTTGAGAGTTATGAGTTAATTACAGAGATCCAACCTGCCATCTGAGGGAATGCTAAATCCGTTTACCGTTTTTCCTAATCATAGTTCGTCAGTTATAAACATTATAAAGTTTAAATATTTTCATTAAAACCGATAATATATTCTGTCGTATTTAAGTTTGGACGCGAAATATTTTGTATATATAAATGCCGATTTAAGAGCTTGCTATATTAATAAATTTATTTTCCATTATTCGTCATTAAAAATATAAGTTACAAGGAATTTTCATATGAAATATAGATTTTCATATTTTTCTTCCTAGGGTATATTTAGATCTGTCAATTTGGTCAAAAAAGGCCATTTTTCGTTATAGACGGATCTAAGGAGCCAAAGACGGAAGAAACTAAGAAGAACGAAAAATATATATGAGATTAGGCCATCAAGGGGTTGGATTCTTTTATGTTCTCATAACAATCTCGTTTCTGACAATGATAATTGTTTCTTTGTAGTAAAGATTAATTATTTTGTGTTGTGGAAAATAGAAAGTTTAAGTTAAAGGATTGGTTTCTGGTTATTGGAATTGATTAAGGAGTATGACACTATATTAATTGTAATCATGTAAACGTGTAAATCAGGGCTGGAAAACATAATTCATGGGCTTTTTTAAACAAGTTATTGAGTTTTTTTCCACAAATGCCCCCAAACTCGTGGGCATGACAAAAGGAAAGCCCGTTTTTTTGCTTAAAGAAAAGGGGTATATTTAAAAAAGCCTCTTTTCTTTTAAAAACAATCCTAGGAGTTTAAAAAAAAAACACACGTCTTTATTATAAAGAATAAATCAAAATATTTTGAAATTGTTATAGAGAAAACAAAAAATGGGTTTTTTGGGGCGCTTTTTAAGAGCCACTTGTTAAGGGGGTTTTTTCTGCCCTTTTCTTAGCAAGGGTTTTTTATAAATTTTTGTTTTGGCCCTTTACTTGTAGCTCCCTTTTTTCTATAAGTTTTGGGGGAAAAAAATGAGCCAAAGTTTTTTGGCTCATGTTTTCACAGCACAAGTCCAAACTATACCATACCCTTATTGTCCCATTCCCCAAATCAATTTTCACAATTGACTCTTTTCTCCCCCAATAATTAAAACGCTCAAATAACAACCTTTTCTTGTACCCCCCCCCCCACCATTGCCTCTGTCGACATTTAAAATGTATTTAATATTTTTTAGAAATTTTTCTTTTTGAAGTTTGGGTATATCAAAAACTACTAATAATTGTTCCTTGCAATATTTTCTTAAACCCAATGCAAGAGCTCTAAGTGTATTTAAAAATTTTATTGAATTCTTAATTAAATTTATTTAATCACAACCGATAATCAACATGAATTTTTTAAAAAATATCTCAAAGAATAATTGAAACCGTCCTAATATTAATAAAATAGACTTAAAATAATATTTTTAACATTTACTTATTTAAAATAATTATGGCTGATTTTTAAATTAATTTATATGGTTCTTATAGCATGTCAATAGCAATTTTATGGTAATTTTGAAATTTGGGATGAAGAGAATTTACCTGGTGAAAAAACAAAAAAAGATAGGCCTGGTACTAGCTGTCTATCAAATTAAAAAAGGCAGCCTGTATTTAATTTGTTAACTTAGAAAAAAATTTTATATACCAATTGTCGTGATTGACTCACGAGAAAAGACAACATTTATAAAAGGAAAAATTCGTAAGAAACAATAAAAGAAAAGAAAATATTGATTTTTTTAGTTTTTTAAATTCTTATGTAAAAGTCAGAAATTTGCAAAATATATTTTAACCACAAAAATAGTATTATTAGTGGCACCGGTAATCGGCCCATGGATTATCATATTATTGGATGAATATATATTTTTATGTTGCAATTATATGAATAAAAGAATTTTTACTTGTGAATAAATATTTTGATATTTAATAAGTTGTGTTGTCCAAATAAATAAAGGTAGCTAAGTTCTGGGTATTACAACACCAATCATGAAAATATTATTTTGTATGTAAAAATATTAAGTTTCAAACTTATTAGCTTTTTATATATAGATTTATAAGTTTTTTTTAGAGGATAACAAGAAATATCACTTCTGACATAATAATTTAGTATTTTTTTGGGAAATAAAAGAGGAAAGTCTGAAAAAGTCTTGATCATGTATGATTTAAGCCCGATGGAGATGGACATCGATGGCCTTTTGCGTCAATTGTAAAACCATTGCATATAAAATATTATGCACACCTAAAAATTTAAGTTCGTTAAGTAAATTTCTTATTCTATTCAATTACGTCGCATAAATATAGTTGTATTATATTATAATTTATTTAAAACGTATAACCCACAAAAAATATTCAATTTGTAATATTTTTTTAATTAGAAAAAAATTTTAAATTTTTCAGAAATTCTACAAAAAATATTTCTGAACGGACACTTATATATATTTCTTGTAATGTGATATTACAATTTAACGTAAGCAAAAATTAATTAATTGTTTTAACATATTTTTAATTGTGCTGCCATAAAAAATGGCACATTTTGTCTAAAATATAAAACGGTTGCTATTGTTTCAAATAATAATGAAACAAAATTTCATTATAAATTAAAGCGTTCAGGTAATTTTTGCATTCCTGTATAAAAACTATATTTATTTCTACAATAAAGTTGATAGAGCAGCACTCAGCCTAGTTATTTATGACATTTGCAGCAAAAATTATTAACCATTGTTTCTACCATATTTTTTAATTCTAACAGTTAAAATTTATTCTAGATCTTAATATTCAATTTAAATTCACATAAACATAGCAAATAATCATTTCAGCAAAACTTTGTAATAATTCTGTTGGTATGCAAATCTCATCCACAAGCCGAGGCGGGAGCTGGAGTTTTCCAGAAGGACCTCCCCCTCGGCCATCGAGTGAAATTATTTTAAATAAATTGCAAAATTGTTTTTTTAAACTAATTAAACTTAACCCCCTTTTAATTGTTGGCCCAATTATTCTTGTGGAGAACTGATTATAATTGAGGGAGGAACCATGTACAAGTGATTGACGCACAAGGTCCATATTCAGCGAATGATGCACCTTAAAACAATTACGCTCATCAATGTCACTCAGGGTTAACGAATTAAGCTTCGTCAGAAAGACAGAAGTGCCGTAACAAGACAAAATTGATGGAGCAACGAATTTGTCTCAAAGACAACCACACCACGGTCTAAAACGATTGCGCATCAACTAGTACGGAAATGGCCCCCTAATTACGAATCGAATCTCATTCATACGGAATTGAGATGTCTGAACGACAGACAGAATGGTCAAAATATAGACCGGAAATGGTTCTCCAATCTCTAAAAAATGGCAAGAAACATGGTGCCTGAACAAACATTGGGCCTAAACACCCGTATTGTCCTGAAAGACCTGACGATAAAGCCCAATTAAGAATCGAATCTTATTCATACGAAATTGAGATGTCTGAATAACAGACAGAATGGTGAACAATTGATGGCCCATTACGACATGACGTTTAATGGTCTTCCACGACCGAACGATTAAGGGTCCTCAACGACCGAACGATTAAGGCTCAACGATTGAACTATTTATGGCCCTCAACGACCGAACGATGAACGATCCTCTATCTGTTGATAATGGCTACCGACGAATAAAGGACCGACGAATACGAAACGATCGACGAATACAACGATCGACGATTACCAAAAAAACGACGAATACTAAACGACCGACGAACACGGCCCCACAAGAGAAAAACCGGGTAGAACAAATCCCATTTTCGTGGCCAATTTAAGAACTGATGATATAATATACTTTGTTATATGATATAATATCTTTGTTATATCATTAATTCTTACATACTATTTTATTATTGAATGTTTGGCAATATATATAGAATAGAAATTAGCCTAGGAGTAATAAAAGTATATCCAAGTATAGAAATTAGAATAGAAGTACATCTGTGGATGAGATTTGCATAACATTACTGTCACCCTTTTTTTTTGATTTTGACGGCGTCGCTAATCTCTACCAAGTTATTTGACAAGTAAATCAAGGTAGGACTTTTTCGGGAAGTTGCTGTTATCAATGGTCAACTTATTAACGAGCAATGTGCTTGTCAAAGACACTGAAATAGAGGCAGCGGATTCTTCTAGCTTATTCATTTCGTCTAGATCCTTCTCGCCATCCATTTTAATGCTTCAAACTAGATTAGATTAGATGTCTACCAGGAGGTGTCCTTTTGAGGACTAATATCCGTTCAATGTTTAGGCTTATTGATTGTTCAGGCACCGTGTTTCTTGCCATTTTTGGAGATTGGAGAATTATTTCCGGTCTATGTTTTGACATCAGTTCAAGGACCATTATCATCAGGTCGTTGAGGACCCTTTATCGTCAGGTCGAGGACCGTTATTGTTAGGTAGAGGACCGCTATTGTTAGGTCGCTTAGACCATTTATCGTCGTTCGGACCACTATCCGTTCGGTCGTTTAGCATTCGTCGGTCTTTTGGTAATCGTCGATCGTTGTATTCGTCAATCATTTGGTCGTTGGGGATAATCGCTAAGTGTTTGGGCTTTATCGTCAGGTCTTTCAGGACCATACGATTCAGTGTTTAGGCCAAATGATCGTTCCGGCACCGTAGTTTCTTGCCATTTTTTAGAGATTGAAGAACCATTTCCGGTCTATGTTTTGACCATTCTGTCTGTTATTCAGACATCTCAATTCCGTATGAATGAGGATTCTTAATTAGGGGCCATTTCAGTACTAGTTGTTACGCATTCGTTTTAGACCGTGGTGTGGTTGTCTTTGAGACAAATTCGTTGCTCCATCAATTTTTGTCTTGTTGCGGCACTTCTGTCTTTCAAACGAAGCTATAATGCGTAACCCCCAGTGACAATGATGAGCGTAATTGTAAGGTGCATTATTCGATGAATATGGACCTTGTGCGTCAATCACTTGTACATGGTTCCTCCATCAATTTGAATCAGTTCTCCACAGAATAATCGGGCCAACAAATTAAAGGGGGTTAGTTTAATTACTTTAAAAAAACAATTTTGCAATTTATTAAAATAAACTCGATGGCCGACTACGAGACGGGAGCTGGAGTTTTCCAGAAGGACCTCCCGTCGGCCATCGAGTTTATTTTAAATAAATTGGAAAATTGTTTTTTTAAAGTAATTAAACTTAACCCCCTTTTAATTTGTTGGCCCGATTATTCTTGTGGAGAACTGATTCAAATTGATGGAGGAACCATGTACAAGTGATTGACGCACAAGGTCCATAATCAGCGAATGATGTACCTTACAATTACGCTCATCAATGTCACTCAGGGTTTACGAATTATAGCTTCGTCTGAAAGACAGAAGTGCCGAAAACAAAAATTGATGGAGCAACGAATTTGTCTCAAAGACAGCACACCACGGTCTAAAACGATTGCGCATCAACTAGTACGGAAATGACCCCTAATTAAGAATCGAATCTCATTCATACGGAATTGAGATGTCTGAATATCAGACAGAATGGTCAAAACATAGACCGGAAATAGTTCTCCAATCTCCAAAAAATGGCAAGAAACACGGTGCCTGAACGACCATTGGGGCTAAACACCGAACCGTATGGTCCTGAAAGACTTGACGATAAAGCTCAAACTATAACGATTATCTGCAGCGACCAAACGATCGACGAATACAACGATCGGCGATCACCAAAAGACCGACGAATACTGAACGACCGAACGGATAGTGGTCCGAAACGACCTGACGATAAATGGTCTAAGCCTCTTGACGATAACGGTACTCTCCTAAACGGCCCTCCTAACGATAACGGTCCTCTCCTAACGACAACGGTCCTCTACCTAACGATAACGGTCCTCGACCTGACGATAAATGGTCCTCAACGACCTGATGATAAGGGTCCTTGAACTGATGATAATAGTCTTCAACGCGACAAATATGAAACACCGACGAATGGTCAACGACGACGACTACTAAACGAGCGACAAATAGGTCCTACAAGAGACTTAAACTTTGTAACTAATACGCGATTCCTTTTATGGATCAGCATAGTCTCAGCATACGACTATGATATCGATTACAAAACCGGGTAGAACAAACCTCGCTGATTGACTACCCCGTCCCTCGGTAAAAAATCAAAAAGTTAATTTGGGATGTGTCTAGATAAGACATGTTATGAAATGGTATGAATATATTTATTTGATTAGGGTTAGGGTTAGGGTTAGGGTTAGGGTTAGGTTAGGTTAGGGTTAGGGTTAGGGTTAGGGTTAGGTTAGGTTAGGGTTAGGGTTAGGGTTAGGGGTTAGGTTAGTTAGGGTTAGGGTTAGGGTTAGGGTTAGGGGTTAGGTTAGGGTTAGGGTTAGGGTTAGGGGTTAGGGTTAGGAGTTAGGGTTAGGTTAGGGTTAGGGTTAGGTTAGGTTAGGGTTAGGTTAGGGGTTAGGGTTAGGGTTAGGTTAGGGTTAGGGTTAGGGTTAGGGTTAGGGTTAGGGTTAGGGTTAGGGTTTAGGATGCTAAAACAAGGTGTTTGGTATAAAAATTTGATAAAAGGTTGTTTTTGCGCAGAACATAAAAATATTTTTTTTTAAGAATTGCAATTTAATAAAATTTTGCTTTGATCCACCCACTATTTTGAAATTATTAAAAAAAAAGGTGGGAGACAACTTGCTTTACGTTATTAAGCCTTTATAAGATGGCAAATAAACTTGATACAAAAAAGAGCAGAGTCTAAAAATTATGTTCTAAACAGAAAAACAAATTGGTAGCCACAAACATGGTGTTCTTTAATTGACTTTACGAATTTGTAAAAGTGGAGCATTATAATTTTTCTAGGGCATTTAAGTTGTTGGGTGATTATTCCCTTTCAACAGATTCTGAATCAGTGAAAAATTGGTTATTATTTTTAATAAGAAACAAAAAGAAAATTAGAGCCTGTTGTTGATCCAAGTAGCAAAGAGTTTACAACGATAAAATCCAAGGGGTCAGATAATCCAGTCAATAAGCCTATTAGCTATAAAAAGTTTTAAGAAAAAAAAGTAAATTTTAATTAATTTTTTTTTCAAAACGAGTGGTTAAAAAATTTAAGCCGCTTACAATAAACTTATTTATAATATTTTCTAATATACACAGCTATTTTGCACTATTTTGTTAAATTTATTTCTAAATAAAATATAGTTATATGTTGAGGAGAGTACCTAATAAAAATTTGCAACACTTAAATAAAATATTTTGTTTGGTGCACAATAATCGCTTTTTAACAGATAATATTTTTATTATATCGTCTACTACATTTATACAAACTTTTAGTTTTTTTTTAAAATCAATAATACTGTTTAATAAATACCCTTTGTATATTTATCAAAACAACAGTTTCCATTTATGTCAATTATTTTTAAAAAATTATATTCGGATTTAAAAGTTAGACCTCGATATAAATATCAAATATATAATTTAAAATATATATATAAATATTAATTTAAAAAAAAAATTCAACTGTGCTATTTTAAAATCAGCTAAAAAACTTTTATGACCAGGCTTGACAACCCATGGTATTCATTCTAAAACAACTGAGATTGGAAAAAGAAAAATACGGAAAAATTCTACTTGGTCCATTATAATGCATTAGGATTCAATAAAGCTAAGATACAAAAGAATTTTTTTTTGGTAAGACAAGCAGAAACGGGAAAAAAATTTGGTATGAAACGCAAAAACGCGAATAAAATATAATACTTGGTCCATTATAATGCATTAAGAACTCATTAAAGTTAAAATCAAAAAAAACTTTTATTTGGAGACAAAATTTGGCATGCAACGCAAAAACGCAAAAAAATTGGTATAACTATTATACATGTCACCAATTTTTAGAGAGTTATGAGTTAACTTCAGAAATCTAACCTGCGATCCAAGGAATGTTTAAATCTATAACAATTTTTTTTCTAAAAATTGAAAAAAAAGGTTAAAAAAAAACAAATTAAAATAAGGTCATAATATATATTGTTTCAAAAAATGTCATAATTTTTCCCAATTACTCATTGATTTTTGTAGTCTTGTGATAGATAGCAAAAAAAAAAATTTCTGCTCAAACATTCCTCCATATTTACTAATAATATATATAAAAAAATTTACCTATGTTCGATGGGCTGTTAGCCAATAAATCGAGGCTTGTCAATGGGTTGGATAAATTATCTAAAGAAGACCAATCACAAAGTTTTCCATCGGTCGAAAGGGATATTAGGGAATGGGATGCAAAAGTGCCAACAGTTTGAAGGCCACAAATGGGTTGCTGTTGATAGTGATAAACAATTATTATAACACACCTGACAAAGCATTGAGATATATGAGCTACCTTTAAAGATATGACCTACATCAATCCGTTTACCTTTTTTAATAATAGCCAGCTCCAAATAAACAAATTAATAAAAAAAATTAAAAAAAAAGATTAAAATATAAATAATTATTATTATATTTAAAACAGCTAAACTGCTAGTAAACTTCAAAACATTTTTTTTTCTTCAAACCATAAATATATCGAGTCCTATTTAGGTTGGGTGCCAAATATTCTTTATAATCTAAATGTATGTAAAATTTGATGTACTTAAAATTTTATTTATTAAGATAAAAATACAAGTTATAAGTGTTTTTAATATGGAAAGAAATTTTGTTTTAATTTTTTCTCTCAGGGTATTCTCAAGGTCACAAAATCTGTCAATTTAGTCAAATTTAGCCATATTTTCGATATATGCCTAAGCAAATAGCCGAAGTATGCAGAAACTTCGGGAAATTGAAAATATACAAGAAATAAGACCATCAAGGTATTATTTCACCACAGTGTCATAATTTTTTTTCAATTAAATTTGGCTAGCGGTTTCTACGAAACCAAATTATTAAAAAAAATAATAATTATTACAAAAATGTTTTTTATTAATTACAATTAATAACATTATTTAAATCCACATTTATATTTAGCCACGAAACAAACTGTTCCAAGAATAATATTGTTTTTTTCTTTATTATTTTAAAATTACTGAAACATCCTTTATAATAATAGCATTATAAATGTTAATTTTTTTAATTATCGCCAGTTATTTTTAGAAGTTATTTTAACTATTTTAAGTTAGTTTTATCATCTATATATTTGCTCTTCAAAATAGGCATTACAATACTTTAACTGTGTAATTATAAAAATAATGCACATTATATTTATTAACATCTAGCCCTGTGACCAAATGGTATTTTTATTTCTTCAATCAACCATATTGTTTAACTTTGTCTAACATTTATAAACACCAACGAGCAGTTACAAAATGTCTCAACCCAAAAGCAAATACATTGGATAGTGATATTTTAGGAATGTGTAATTTTACTAACAAAATACAATTAAAAGCTTTGACTCTTTTAACCCGAGAAAAGCAATTAATATTGCCATAGGAGTAGATAGTAAGGCAAGCTTGCACGCAGGCAACCTAGATTGCCCCTATGCTCTTAATTCAGACATATCGTTTAGGGAGCAATGCCAAAGCAGGCCACTCAGCAGCTTTAAAGTGGTTGCACATCCGAGTAAAAAAAAAGCCGCCTATGCACGGATTCGAACCTGAACCCCCTGCGTGTGAGACGGAGATGTTGGCCACTGAGCTGTTGGAACCGATTTCGCTTGATTTAAATGAGTTTTTTGTTTCGCAAGTTTAGATGCATCATAAGTAAAATGTTTACGGTATGTGCCTTTACGCTAAGCGGTGTTCTTTGTATCGGGGTGCGTTTGTTGTATCGGTTATCCCAAATGACAATTTGACCGGAATAACAGCCCCCTATGACGAGGTTAGGGTGGAATTTTGCAAAACTTACGGTAGATATGGTCGACTAGGAGATATTTAAACGTTAAAATAAATGCTTTAAACAAATATAGGAAAATAAGCATAAAAATTCTGTTAACTAACACACAAATTAGTAGCTAATGTATGGTAAAAGCCTTAAAAAAAATTACAAGCAAAAAGCAAAAATTTTTAATAATAAATATTAAAAATCTTTAAAAATTAGTTAAAAAACCTTAAGTTTATTTAAAAATAGTTCAACACTTGTTAAATTTGCAAATGAATTTATAAGACCTGTTAAAATATTAAAGAATTCTAGTTTCAAATCAATTTAAAATCTTATCAATAAAAAAAGTCACATTTGACAAAACATATAGTTGATTCATTCAAAGGTCCATTTCCAAATAAGGACTGTTTTTTGATAAAAGGTCAACAGAAGCGTACTCAGAATTTTTTCGAGGGAGGGGGGTGGGGGGGGTGAATAAAACGTGAAAAATATGGGAATACGTGTTGGGATATGTTGTCATAAAGGCCTTTTTTATTGTATTTTTAAACATTTCACAAAATTGATCACTTAGCAATGGGAGAGGGGGAATGCACCAAGGTTCAGCCCCCTCTCGGTACGCCAATAACGGTCAAACAGCCGTTATCATTTAAAAATCTATATATGCAGAAAGTAAAATCATAATTTTTAATTAGTTTAAAAATTTTATGTAATATGAGCCAGGTTTTAAATGCAAAATTTTCTTCTCAATGAGTTTTGCAAAAAATTTCAAAGTACAATGCCACATTAAAAAATCTGATATTTTTTATTATTATAAATTCTATTAACTATATGCTTTAACATAAATTTAAACAATTTTGAGGAATATAGTTTCATTAAAAAATTTTTTTAAGTTTGGCCAATATTTAAATAACGAGTAGAGATATACTAAAGAAGGAAAACAATATTCCATGGTATAGTTATTCACCAGACCAGAACTAAAATTTATCAATACTGTAAAAAACAAAGGCCTTAATATAACAATTACAATATGTACTATAAAGTTTTAAGGTAGGTCTACAAGGATATTACTATAACGGACTGGTGTGGGGCCCAGATAATTAAAATGTAAGCCTAATAGATCCAAATTGATTGCTCACACATGATAAGATGAAATTCCGTTCAACATCTTATTTAAAAAGCAGATCCCGACCCGTTGTAAAAGATTGGATTGGAAATTTCTTCCAGATGCGCCTTAGCTGTTTATGACTTTGATTCTTACCACCCAAAAAAATCTCCCCAGGCGAGAAAGATCCCTATTATCTCAGCTAAGATCAGGCTTGTGTTATCTACTAACAGACTTCCGTAGTCGCATCTATTCAACAGACGACAAGTGCATTGACTGCAAAGAAGCGACTGACAATCTTCTACATTGGCTATCGTGCCCCTCACGTGGGACCTCCATAAATCCCCTAGATCTATGGACAAACCCCATCTTAGCCGCCTCCAAACTCGCTCACACCTCAGAGCCTCCCTCATCCCTTTTCAAGCGCATGGGTTAAAAACAACAGCCATTCTTACCACTTGAGCAAACAATTAATATGACCCTTAAGTTATATAGTAAGATTTGCTCGCACGCTGACGAACTAATTGAGTTTAGGCTCTCGTTTTGGACATTACACTCCCTGATGAAATCACAGCAACTTTAAAGTGGTTGCACATATGTGCCAAGGAAAATGACCGGTTATGCAGAGATTTGAATAACAAACCTAAGGACAGTGGTGTTACCACTAAACTAACGAAATCGTATGGCAGTATTACTTGAAAATTAAAAACATATTCGGGTTCGTTTGTCTTAAACCGCGTATTCCATACCAGGACTTGACCTTCGCAATCTTTGTGAGCTAGGTCATTACCGCTCAGGTTATTATTGTTAGTAGTGTTATCGCTATTGGTCCGGTAGTAGGAAGCCGCAAGTAATTCGGGAAACTAAAGGACGAAAAAATTTATTTTATAAAAAAGGCTATACAATATATTTTCAATGGTATACCATAAAAATGATAAGTAAAATAAATTCTTGCTATCTTATAATAGTATTTTTAGTAGAATGTATAATTCAAACAACAAAGGATGTGAGGCAATCAATTATTATGATATATAGAACTAGAGACAAATTTACAGAATATATCGCAATATTTCTTCCAATCTTTTAACGAATAATAATCCAGCTGCGGTAATTAAAAAAACCTACTTGGGTGTTCCAATCTAAGCTAGTGACACTTCGGCCTCGGCAAATATTACGGTCGTAAAAGCAATAATTCAGGAGCAATTTATTTTTTTCGCCTTTTTCGTACCTAAAGACATAAATTTTATTAAACCAGTTGTAAAATGATTACACATAACATAAATATAATGGTTTAAGTATCATAGGGCTAAAGATATAAAATTGATAGGCATATTTTTTAAAGTTAAACAATATTAAAATGGATTAGGGTTTAAATGTAAATGTAACATTGTAAAAATAGTTTAAAACTTTTGTGTTTCTTGGACATCCTTCGAATAATCAATTGCTATGTCATAAGAATCGTTGAGTACCCGTTTAACAATCTTGGTACAATGGTCGAAAAAGGATTTGAAATGAGGGTCGGATAAAATGGCAAGGCGCTCATCTTCACTTAATTCCTCTACTAAATATTGATTAAATGAAATATAAAAATTGTAAAGTGTATTTAATATAGCTAAAAAAACTAAAATTCATGCCATATTTTTTAAGATACAAAGTTAATATTAAATAAAAGAGATAAAAATTATAAGCAAGTATCAAATAAATAACAACTAATGAAAAATTTATATCAATATATATATTAAAAAAAATTCATTCGTTGACTACCTTTATATCGGTTATTTAGTTCCATTTATAAGGGGAAAAACGCTGAGTTATACTAAAAAAAACATAACGGAAAGCTGACAAATGGAACAATTAAAAAGGAATAAAAATAAATCTTTACATGGAAAAATATGAGGTCCACCAGGTGAAATATCCCCAAGCATCCTATTATTACCAGCCTTGTTGGCAACTCCAGAAGATGGTAAAAAGGAATTATTGGGGCCAGGGGTAGAATTATGCGAATTAGTAGTGGAAGGGTGATCTGCCAATGGATTAATAAGGGCTGAAGGCAAGTGGTCCTCATATTCGTTATCGTCATGGTTTGCGTATGTCAGTACTAATAAACATAATAATAGTAGGAAATTTACAAATGTTAAAATTCATATTATATTGGCATAAATGTTAAAAAGCAAGCATAAAGCAATCTTTTGAAATTGCAATCAATAAATAGTAAACATTAATAAACAGTATATTAAAAATCGGGTTAGCAAAATAGATAAAAATTAGATTTTATAAAAGCATGCAAAAATTAAGAAGTTTAATGTATAAAATATGTAAAGTATAAGAATAATATAATTAATACATAAATTAATTTGACAAATCTGCAAAGGATTTATAAAATACATAACATTGAAGCAAATGAATAATTTCAAATAAAAGTGAAATAAATTCTGAAGGCAATATTTGATTATAATTCATTAAAGCAATGAAACAGATAATTCAAAATACAATGCAACAAAAATGAACAACTTAAAATCAAGGCTTTTAAAAGACATAAAAAATTGGCCAATATAATATTATAGCAACATCAATTTTTAAAGCTAAGCAGAAAGAAAATTAAACCTGAAAACTCATCATCCCAGCAATATGTAGGTGTATTTAAATAATCATCTATTTTTAAAAAAATTATAAGAAAGAATTTATTTCACATCCAAATTATATTGGCCAAATGGTTTATAAAAAAAATAGCTTACCATAATAATCATGAACTGGTTTCCCTTTTTCTTCTGGTGAATCTGTATAATAAATGTATTCACTTTATGCCTTAATGCTTTCACAGATCATAAAATTAAAAAAAAAGGATCAAGTTTAATATACTAAAAAATTTGATATCAACTGCTAAATATACCTTCATCAATTTGCAAATTAATTTGAATCCCTTTGCTGTAAACAACTTTTTCTTTTGGTGGTATATTTGTTTGTGATATTGATGACAATGATAATTTTGATATGTCTGACCTATGGTTATATAAAATGTTATTAAAAACCCACAAATAAAACAGTTATATAGAAAATACTAACCTATGAGGTTTTGCAATGTGATCATAACCATTAGGGATAATCAAGTGGTCAAATCCATTAACCAAATTAGTGAAATTAGCTATATCAACATATTATATTAATAAATACTTGGCGCAGTAATACCAAGCTCTCTTAACACATCGTCCGGTTCCAATATTTTATCAACCTCAGAATTCTGAAAAGTTTCACTTATCTATAAAAATATATATATTTATTATTTTTAAAAACAGAAAATTAAAATATTGTAAGTAAACTAATTCTTTCTGTTTTCTTTCCTCCTCCCTCCTTTGCTTTTCAGCTCTTATAAGGGCAAGTTTCGCCTTTTTCTTTTCAAGTTCTTCTTTACGACTCTGAGTAGACATCCTACGAAAATTATAACATGTGTCATAAAAAAATTATTTATATATAGTTTATTAAATATTTTTTTTGTCAGCTGAAATAAATGTTATATGCGATTGATGGGATTTTGATATTTTGTAGCTTTGTATATTATCTATTTACTAAAAATTTAGGCAACATTTATTGTGTCAGGGTGGATTTTTTTTACCAAAAAATTGTACAAAGATTATGAAGTTCAATAAAAATAATTATACAATTTTTAGATAAAAAATTATATAATTCATTCGCTGTTTTCTGTCATGTTTGCTCTCTCCTGTGTCATGTTTGAACTAATAATTTTTGAAATCCTTCATATTCTGGCACCTGAGTATACCTTGCTTTAAATAGCATTTATTTATATTTGTTGATAATTTTTTACACACGAATGCTATTTTATTTTGCCTTTAAAAACATTTAGAATTTTGTTTAAATTTGCTACCATAATATAAAATTATTCTTTAAAATTAATGTATATAAAAAAAAATTTTGATTTTTTATTACATATTTAAACAAATTTTAATAATTATTTTGTATTAAAATATTTTTAGAGATTTTGTTGATTATGGTAATATAATTTATTTTTAGTTATTTAATTTTGTCATTGTCTCCAATCTTATTCTTATTTTTATTTTAGAACACGTCTTTTGCTTTGGAATGTAACACTTCATTTGATGCTTTGTCTTTTAATATTTATAATACCTTTTTATATGGGATATCACTTTGTCTCTCAGCTTCATATTCTTGGAAATTTTCAAAAAGGTAAATTAAATCTTCTAAAACATTAAAATAGAAAAAAGTGTAAAGCTATACATTTCAACAACCATCTGGCTAGTATTCATGTATTCATTTTGGAAAATTGGAGATCCATTTCCAATAATGAGCCCTAAACATGGTACTATTTTTTGGCTATATTTTAAACTAAATATTTCTGGTGCATTTAAAACTTAAATTGTAGTTTTGTAAAATAAAAAAATATGTTTGTTATTGAAATTTATTTATAAATATTTTTAAAAATAAAAAATTTTATAGATGGAAGAATGATAATAGAAAAAATTTGCTATAACTTATTTGAGTTACAATTTTGTTGAATAATATTAATTAATTTGCATTCATTTTTATATTTGTTTGTGACTTTTTAAAAGTTATTTTTTTTAATTTTGAAATTAAAATTTATTTTATTTAATAATACTGCAGGTCTATTTTCAATTGAACAAGGAATCAGCAGAATAGGTGTAGTTGGAGTTACAATAATGGCTCTTTTATCTGGTTTTGGAGCTGTAAATTGTCCATACTCTTATATGTCTTGTTTTATGAAGTAATATATATTATAAAACACATTTTTATTGTTGTGGTTAGTTAGCTTTTGATATAAAAAAATTTATTAATATCTAACTTTTTTTTATGGCATTAAACTCAATAAATGCAAAGGGTGACAGAAAATAATTATTTTATAGGATATTAAATTAAGTATTAAAAAAGCTTTAATTTTATATGATCAAAGAATATATTATTTTTGCTTTGCATCGTTGTTAGGCCAGTATCATCTCTCGATATACAAGTTCTTGAAAAACGACTAATGCAAACTTACGATATTATATTGAACAAGAAAAAACGGTACGTACTTATATTTCTAATTTGTTGAGGTTTGAAATATAAAACTAATTTTAATATATACTTGTATCTACTTGCACCAATAAAAAAATAGATTTTATTGGAAATTAAAATGAATGATATATATATATATAAAATTTGTATTACATGCTTGTTAATTTATCGTAGTTTAGCACTAGAAAAATCACGTCGGCTTAGAACATATAGCGAGAATATTTCCTACGGATCTAATCTATGGGAAAAAATACTTAATGTTACAAGTTATACCCCGCAAAATGGTTCAAAATTTTAAATTTTATAGATATATATTTTATTTAAATGTTTTTAAATTTTTATTTCTTTTTTTGGTCTATTTATGATAATTTATAAACATATCCATATTTTAGTATATATCAAAAATTGCAACAGTGAGATTAGGGCCCCCTATAAAAAACACGAGGCAAAATAATATTTTTGTCCGTTTTTTAATAATCTTTTAAAATTATAAAAAAAAAATTTAGACCTGAAATTTTGATTTAGGAACCTTGAACAAAAAGATAAAAAAAAATATTACAAAATTGTACCGGAAAAATATAACCTTGTTGAACCATTTTTTCACTTTAAATTTATATTACAAAAATTTGTTGCTTATTTTTACAAAAAAAATTATGTAAGTTTGAATGGGAGATTAGCCTTTAAACTGGATTATTACAATTTTTATGTTATTCATATCAATATGGCATAGATAGAACTTTAAATTTTTTTTGATATTCTACAGAAATAAATCGCTTAACGGAAGAAATCTTACCTTTAGAAGACTTATCCGCCAACCTCTTTCTCGAAATAGTAGACCTAAAACGTGAACTTCACAAAGCTCAATATGCTAAAACGCTTAAGGGGCGATACTTTAATTTGCTCGGTTATTTTTTCAGCGTTTATTGCGTCTGGAAAATTGTTATGGTATAAATTATAGAAATTCGTATGTCAATATATATTGCGTTATTATTCTAATCGATTTATTATGCTGTATCCTGATGGACTTTTTTATTTGTTCTGAATTTTGTTAGGCTTGTAAGCAAGTAGTCGAATAATTTTATTAATAATGATATTTTTTAAAATAAACTAAAAATTTAGACATATACATATGTGAAAAATTAACTTAAGTTCAAACGGCACAATTTTATATTAATTAAAGTGATTTGTATATTTATTAAAATAGTGCAGGTTTATATTCGAGCCCAATTTTTAAAAATTTTATATCCTCAGCGGCCATGTCCCTTCGGCTTAAAAATTTTTAGCTCGGCAGATTATATTGTTTAAATTTTTGACCCGCCCGTCCCGGCCCTGTATAATACAGTTTTGGATAAAAAAATACGACTTTTGTTTTAGCACGGAGATATTAGGTCAAGATAAAGGAGTTTTGACCTAAAATCATTAAATGCAAAACAAATATTAATTTGAGTTCACACGTTCATAATTTTTTTGTTGTTTTAAGCCTTAATCATTTTTTAAAAAAATTTATAAATATGAAAATTGTTTTATTTGCTGGACCAATCAAATTTGTCCGCTTACAATATTAATTATAGATTTTTAATTTGCAGGAGTTGATTTTAGAAGTGCAAATTATCAGATAATTTTCACAAACGGAATTTTAAAGTTGATTTCTTATAAATAGTTTAGATAAAAAAATATCATTAGTATAACAAAATAAATCTACAATTATTCAAAAATAAATTTAAAAATATAAAACTGCAATGAATTTATTCAAGTTTTATATGTATAAAGCATTATTTCAACCTTCTCTCTTGAAGTGGTTTTTCCTCTTCTTTTGCAATTTTTAATTGAAAGCGAACAAATTTGATTGATCCAGCAAACTGAACACATTTCAGAAATTTACGAATTTAAAAAAAAATTTTAAAAAATAGGACACGGCCTTAGCCGGGAACTATTATATTTGTTATATATATGCAAATAGTCATTCCTTAACATCATGCTCAACCGCGTAGGTAAAATTGATCCAGTCACTCGGGCCATTCAGTTTTGCATTGATTACTTCGGCTACGAATTTGACGTAATATTTTTTTTTTAAAAAAGCTTTAGATTTTTTTCTGCATTTAGATTTGCAATTTGGTTGTTTATTTGTTTTTTTTTGGAAATTTATTGATTTATTTTATGTTACCTTTTTATTTTTCATCTATTAACCTCAAAAAAAAAGATTTTTTTGATGGATTTGTATGTTGTATAATAGTTTTATTAGCAAATTTATATCTCACTGGGCTGGCTTGGTTTCAAAAGAGCTATTTTAATTGTGTTGTTAATTTATGACTAACATAATTTATTTTTGTCATAATATATACAAATTTTTATGATTTAGGTGAATAAAATGTCTCTGTCTTAACTATCCTTATATTGTTAATAGCCTCTTTAAATATCAATAATATACGTAGATAAATATTTTATATAAAAATTTTACTTCACTTCTTATAATAATTTTATTATTTTTTAGGTCCGATATTGGTCTCAGCATATATCCTTCACTCTCATAGGCATTATAATTATAACATCGTTTCGCGGATTGCTTATAAACTTAACCAAATTTTTTTACGCCCTCTCTAGCAATAAGTCTTCCACTCTTATTGTACTAGCCCTTGCGCAACTCATGGTAACTTGTTTTTGAATTTATATTTTTTTTTAAAAAGATTTAAAAACGAAATAGGGGTTGAAAAATTATATTTGGGGTATACAAAAAAATGTTTTTTTGAGTATATTGGTTAAATATAATGTTAATATGTTTAAATTTAGTTTTAAATATTCATTAAGTTTATTAAAATATCTTCTTATCTTCACTTGATTTATGAAATATTATTTATTTTTTATCCTAATCAAGCTACCATCGAAATTTGTTTAACAAATGATCAATGTCATGACCAATTTTTTTACCCAGAAAAATTGTTACCTGTTATTTTATATATATTTTATATTCTTTCCAAATTATGTTTGTAAAACAGGCTCACCTTTACATGAATAGGAAAAAGAATTGGCATACTAAGCCACCAATCTAATTGGTGTCTTTATATGTAAATAAATTGGTGAACATAGCAATTTTGTACATTACAATATGGGAAAAATTTTTGTACGAAGCATTTATAATATTTTGTTTTCCTCCCATAAATAATTTATTTGAAATTTTACAGGGCATGTACATGATATCATCCGTCCTACTAATGCGCATGAACCTCCCACCCGAATATAGGAAGATTATAACTCAAGTTTTGGGTGATTTGCAATTCAACTTTTATCACCGTTGGTTCGATGTGATATTCTTACTTAGTGCGATATCTAGCATTGCTTTCCTGTATTTGGCACACAAAAGAATACCGCTTACATAATATATTTTGATTAACATGGTTTCTTGTTTGTTTATTAAGCTCACATAACAGGTGAAAATCAATCAGCTAAGCTAAAATATTTTTTTAAACAACTTGGACTTAAATCACCCACATATACCTCTTGAAGTTTCACATTACAAAAAATAATTAAAGTAATTTGCAATAGAACTAATTAATACATATATTTAGAATCTTTTTCGAATTCGTATTTTTTTCAAAAAATTAAATCCCTAAAAAGGTGATTGCATTTTAAATTTTAAATTTACATACATAAAACATTCATTTTTATACGACGCTTGTGATATATCTTTATACATTTTTATCGTTAACAATTTTTTATGTACATTTTAATAGTAAATATTTATGGGTTAAAAAATTTAATCATTTAAACATTTTAATATGAGATATTATAACTATAGTTGGCCCTTAATAATGCACAGTGGGGGCATAATCTAAAAATAATGAATTTTAGTAATGATACAATCATCCAGTTTCATAATTTCAACTTTTGTTTCGAGTGATACGATGTGTAATTGAGGTTTGTTGTCAATTAAGATAGCGCAGTTATAATGAGGGTGCAGCGTTATGCTAGGGGTCGAGACCGTTTTGGTTGCCTTCGTGATATATTTAAACTCTAATTTGGAGTGTTCCCATTTACATATTTTGATCCAAATCGCTATATCGGCAGTATTCGCTGAATTATCCTCGAGACCAAAGCTCACCATATTTAACGGTATGGCTGTGTACTCTATTTCCACGACTGTTTTATCGAGTTCAGACGTATATTTCGCATCATAATTGTCATTAGAAACAAAGTTAAAACGTTTGGCAGAGGCGTCTAATACAACTTCGAGAAGTTCTCCTCCATTAAGCAATTTTGGCTGTATAACAATCTCCTCCATGTCCACTCGATTAAGGTTTTTAATGTATGCGATAGGTTGAAAATCTTTTAATGTTTCTAAAATTTCACCGGCTTTTAAATCTACCAATTCCGTGCGAGCCCACAAAATTAATTGCTGGATAATTCGATTTACATTTATCCACAAATGTCTTGAATGGGTTTTTCTCTAAGAAATGGCTAACAGTCCTTCTAGAATCGTTTATAAGCACCTATATATAAAAGAAAATTTACAGTTTTAGGGGCCAAACTAATCATTAAAGTTGTGTTACAATTTTTTACTTTTGAGTCGCGGGGTTAACAAAAATTTGGGTGTTGTCTAAAGAAAAATTATACAAATATTTAAAAATTTCGAATATAACTCTTATATCTATAATGTTATTATTTGTTCATAGATTTAACATATAAATTGTCCATACATACAAGTCAAACAAAATGTAACAAAGATAAACGTTTTTTAGCACCTCGCAAAAAAAATAAATTTTATTTTCAATAATGAATCCAGTAAATAAATCATTTATTAACTTTTTAAATAAATCTTTAAATATCAAATATTGATATTTTTCAACGTCCGCATTATGGTTTTAAAAATAGTTTTTTCGTGTGATTTTTAAATGGCAAAATTTTTAGTAAGATAAAATAATTTTTAGGATTTTAACTTTTAATTTCATAGGTCAACTATTAATGACATGACTGTGAATTTATGAAAACATTAAAGAACATGATGGCTTTATCTCATATATATTTAGTTTTTTTTCTTCCGGCCTTGGCTCTTTACATCCGTCCATATTGAAAAAATGGCCCTTTTTGACGAAGACAGATCGAGAATACTCTGGAAAAAAATTATGAGTTTTTTTCTTATAAATATTCCTTGTAACTTATATTTATCATATCAAATTATGATAAATAAAATTTTTAGAGCTCTTACATCAGCATTTAGATAATACAAAATCGCCACCAAATTTAAATACGACACGACATATAATCGGTTTTTAAATAAATTTATACAAAATATAATTTGATAAATAATATAAAAAGTTAATATATTAAATATAATCAGACAATGCCAGAAATCGCCTTCGGCGCCAAAAATTTATACTTTGTTTATATGTTATAAAAGCCATTGTGATTTATACCATTTTGCACTGATTAATTATTTTAGTTATTTATTTGTTTGTTTTCGGCGTTTGTTGCGAGAGGAACTTAAATTTGTTTTCTTTGTCCTTAATAAAATATAATATACTTATTGATTATAACTTATATTAATATAGAATATTAGTCTACGTATTCTTTTTTATTTAAACATAAAAGCATCAAAACTTTTATAGTTTTAAAATTGAAGTTCGTATGGACCTCACTACCATTTGTGGTACTAATTCATCACCCTAGCATTCCGAAATAAAACTAGAGGCTAAACCACTCCCCTCCCCCCTCCCTCCCCCCGTCCTCCTCCTCTCTTCCCAATATTTTTTAAGTTTGGCTCATTCAAAATTGCCGGCCCGTCCCATTATTTTAGTTAGCATTTTCGGTCAGCAACATAAGAATAAATATTTAAACATATAATTTTGTACAATAAAATTTAAATACAATAATAATTGTGATAAAGTATATTAATGGCTAAAAGCAATATTGGAAAAAACGCTCTATAGATTAAGGGTCAGGGGATTGGCTTAAATAATGCTATTTTTGATTCATGCGCACATTTTTCTGATTTTTTGGCCCAGCCATTTTTTATATATACTGAGGGGCTATTCTGTCAAAGCCCAACTACCTTGGGGATTAAAGAAGCGCGCCAGGCAATTTTTGTCAAAATAACAAGTAAACATGAAGCCTGCCAAGAAAAACCCACGCCAAGTTTGCCCCCCCCCCTCGACTACGGCTCTGCAAACATCACTATTTTGGATATTAAAAATGTTAAACTTCCTTGCATCGCCAAATCTATGTACGAGACTCAATAAAAATGAGTTCTTTTTATTTGATCCTAAATTTGTTTCATTACGCCATTTATATGAGTGGCCATTACGCTACACTCGCCGTAAGATCGCCCGATAAGATTGCTTAGGTTTTTTTTTATATAACGAGTATTTTGATTAATGGCATCCGTCTTTTGGTCATAATCTTCTGTCACACCATAATATTGGATTTTCCATTAGCTGAGTTGCTTATTAAAACGAATAAATTACACCGTCCAAATTTATATTTCTTAGTAAAAAAATTGCTCAAAAATAGTTCAGAATTTAAGTAGCCAAAAAATTAAGCGAGCATTGAAAAGTAAACAAAAAGATTGGAGTCTAAAGTGGTCACGGAGAATAATGGGTTAAGAGATAAAACTAGCATGATAGGCAAAATGAAAATAAACAACTTGCCAACTATTAAAAAAGCGCAGGGGGCATTATGAAATAATAAAATTAAAAAAAAATATAATTAAGTTTGTTTATAGAACATCTAGATTGGAGATATCTTTGTATAATTATATGAATCGAACTTAAAGCAGGAACTGATTTTCGGTCCGGCCCATCTGACTTATTTCGTTTAAACCTACGAATCGGCCCGATTTTATTTTTATATATTCGGCGATCCTGTTTTTAATTACAAATAGAGCGAAATTAACAAGCAATAAGTTTTGTGCAGTAAAATTTAAATACAACAATGCGTTGATATAATAACCTTTAATATGTAATAATAAAATCGTTTGTTTAAGTCCTTTTTAATCGGACCTTGAGCGCATGTAAATTTGGTTGTGTCCTACATTCAATAAGCA